>JAVJIF010008706.1:0-210419 GCA_038442645.1 Agave tequilana
GAACATTTTTTCAATTATTGCAAAATTCCAATTCCACTTCATTTCCACCTCATTCCCACTCACCATCCCACCTAACCCCACTCACTCTCTCTCTCTCCCATGGCCGGCCAAGTGGCCAAGGAGAGGACACTCACCTCACCCCTTTTTACACAAAAACCCCCCTCTCAATTGCATTATTACACCTCCTTCACAAAATCCCCATCTTATATATAGCTTTTCATTTGCAATTTACTTTTTTTTCTCCTTCACTTCAAGCAAAAGAGAAAACTCTCTCCCAAACCCTCTTCTTCTCAAACTGAACCCTAGCTCCAAGAACACTTCAAGACCTTTCCCTCCAGCCCAAGCAACTGAATTGAAGCTTGGATCGTGGCTCACTTCGTCGCCAAGGATCTCATAGGTGCCTTGACGACTACCGTTTTCCCGGACTCGTAGAGCTTCGATCTAACGGTTCCAAGTGAGTATTTCACTCACCAAGACTTGAATTAGCCCTAGAACACTTGTATCTACACTCCTTGTACACCTAGGTCACCTAAAAACCATGATTTGGACCATCAAACACACTTCCAGAAATTCTGTTCTGTTCACTGTTTTTCCCCACGATTAGTCGACTTACCCTAAGAACTAGTCGACTAGAACACTTAGCTGAAACTTAGTTTTTCTAGAAAACACAGTATTAGTCGACTTACCCCAATTATCAGTCGACTAATCTTTTCTGGACATAAATCTCAACTCTCTGGAAATCAATACTAGTCGACTCCTGAATCCCCCTAGTCGACTAATCCTCCCTGGACCAGAAATCCAACTTTCTGCATCAACAAACTTAGTCGACTTAAGTATCCATTAGTCGACTAATAGTTCCCTGTTAGTCGACTACCCTTACAACCTAGTCGACTAACTTTCCCTGAAACAGAATTCCAACTCCCTGTATCCCTGTTTTAGTCGACTAACCCAGACTGTTAGTCGACTAAAAGCCCTATTAGTCGACTAACCCTTACCCCTAGTCGACTAATTCTGACTGTGTGTCATAGTTAATTTCTGTTCTGAATTTGGTTCTTATGCTTGTTACATGTGTATTATATCTTGCTTGTTCATGCTTCAATACTGGCACTACATGATCTATTACTGAATGAATGTATCTCTTAATGCCTCATGACTTGCTATTGCATATACTCGTTTCATGACATGTTAAATAGTAATATCACCACTTATCATGCCATCTCTTAAAACTAAGCATGATACACTTGACCTTTACATAAAAAGCACCAACTTACATATGGGTCGGGGGAAATATGCGGAATATCGATATGTGTTCGTGTTTACAGTGGTTTTAGGTATATTGTACAATTACTGTTCCGGTCTTACCTGTGGTACTCCAGGGGACCGAGGGGAGTGCTTGCTCCCTTTCCTGTTTACTGTCATGACAAGGGCATACATAAGTCCCTCCTGTTTAGCCTTGCGGCAGGTTCCGTCTTCAAGCAACGGAACAATCCTGGGCCGTGGTCCCGGGTATGCACGGGACCCACTGTAAACATAGTTCGTCGATACAACCGCTGTTTCCAATAACAACCTTGTTTCACCAGGATATGGATCTATGTGCTCTGGGACGCTGGGTCACATAGCTAGATATCACGGTAAGACAAGTAATAATAATGAGACGTTAATTGTAGATTTGTTGCATATGATCTTACCTTATTGAGTTTACATCGCTTGTTATTCATTGCTATTTATTGTAACTTCATTGCCTTTATTCATGATCCTTATGTCACTTGACTATCTTTTTTTGTTATTATATGTCTTGACCCTTTGGATTTGCATATTCAGATTCTGAGGCTTGGAACGAAGTGGAGCCTTCCACAGAGGACCGGGCCTATCTTTCTGAGCAGGCTGACCAGCTCTAGTCTCATCGTGCCGACTCTTCCTTTTGGTTCACGGGATCTCCATCCATTTCGTGAGCATTTTGTATTTTTAGTTGTATAGGATTCATTTTGGACTTGGGTTGTGATAAAGGACACTTGTAAAGTGATTTTGCTTATCATAACTTGTATAACTTTGTATTTATCTTTTGTAAGTTGGCATATGAATATACCACGCTGTGTGTTGTACTCTGATACTTGTTGTACTTAAGGCTTAGCGTATATACGTGGGGGCACCATCTGACCTACGTATATGCGTTGCAGTGACGTTCCCGTATCCTTGGGATCGGGGCGTTACAGTATTCAGAAAATAACACCAATTTATTTTATAAATCCAACTCATCAAGATCAAGGCCATCTAACTTATGCTATAATAACATCAATCAGATTGTAAACATATACAATATAGAACTTTATAATCACATAAATTACAACTCTAAAACTTCTCTATGTAACAGGATTTTCAACAAGACGCTTGAAATATTAATTGGGTTTTCACCTCACCATAACCTGAAAACATAGTAATCTGGGGGGGGTGAGCTCAACAGCTCAGTGAGGAGAGATAGAAGAAAATTAGAAAATAGTGAATATAATCAATAATAAGCATGATTTTTCGAGTAATAGAGCAGATCTGGATGGATAAGAGAATCAGAAACTCAATAACATATGATGAAACAATTGGGCTTCATAGTCTTCGGGGACGGTCCGACTCTTTTGATCATTGATTTCTTATGACATTTCCCGTATTCTATGCCATATGTTACAGGGCCTATAAATTCAGTAAAATATTAGCTCGGCAATTATTATTATCAAACCCTTCTTGTGTATTCATAGTATGTATCACATACATATTTCATATATCATGCACGGGCGCGCCATCACGCTCTCATTATTTTATATATAGTTTATACGTTCAGATAACACATGCATCACAAAAATACTTTTATATCATATAATCTTATCACGCTTCACATATCACAATATCACATTACACTTCACAACATTCTCATACCATATTTAGGGCGTGTTTGGTTCGCCGCAAAACGCAAGTCGTAAAACTTTTTTTCCATTTCCGTTGTTTGTTTCGCTGAAAAACAAGTTGCAAAATGCAACTCTTCTTTTCTCATTTGTAGTTGCTACAGTTAAATTTGTGGTCATGTAAATATCACTTTTACACTCATATTTTCTCACTTGCAGTTGCTACAGTTAATTTTGTGGTCATGTAACTCTCACTTGTAGTACACTTATAGTTCAAAACAGTTACTTGATAATCAATATATAATTTAATATTATTAAATATTTAATATTTTAAATAGTGTTCAATTTCTTATTTAATTATTAATTATTTTATATTTTTAATCTATAATTTTTTTATTGTTTTTAATATTGTTTTAATATTTAATATTTTACTATTTTAATTTATATTTTATTTAATATTTTATTTAATACTTTATTATTTTATTAATATTTATTCCATTTTTTATTATTTTATTTAGAGTTAATATTTATTAATATAACAATATTATACTTTAATATAAAATTATTATATATTTATTATTTATTTTTAATATAAAAATTACTTTATTAATATCATAATATATTTTATTATTATATTAATATTTTATTATGTTAATATTGTAATAATAATTCAGTATAATAATACTATAATGATAATTTATTATAAAATTATAATTATATTTTACTTTGTTAATTTTATATTTCTATAATATTACAATAATATTATAATAAAATTTATATCATAATAATTTTCAAGTATTTTTAATATTATAATATTATAACTATATTTAATTATTTTTGTAAGATTTTTTAATATTATAATAAAATTTATATTATAATAATTTTAAGTATTTTAATATTATAATATTATAAATATAGTTTATTATTTTTGTAGGATTTTTTAATATTTATATTTATTAGTATTCTTAAAATTTATTAATGTTCTTTAGATTTTCTTAAAATTTTATATTATTTATTTAGTTAATATTTTAGTAATATTTTACTATTTATACTAATATTTATTAATATTATTTTTATAATAAAATATTAAGATTATTAATTTTTTATCTCAAATTTATTAATATAATTTAATCTGCAATAGTAGTTTTAATTTAATAGTATTTATAATATTTAAATCACTGCTACAGTTAATTTTGTGGTCAACTTTTCCACTTATACTTTTACATTACCAATCAAACACCGTAAATCACAATATACTTTACCATTTACACTTTCACTTTATCAACCAAACACCGTAAAACACAATATACTTTTCCATTTACACTTCACTTTATCACCACCAAACACCGTAAAACACAATATTTTCTCTACTACAGTTCACTTTTTCCATTCTCATTTTACGACTTACGACTTGCGACGTTTTGCAACGAAACAAACAGGCCCTTAATGAAATATGTATTATACATTATTCGTGTGTATATGCAATTCACACGTGAAGTGTGAAAATTCTCCGTCTTCTCCCTCCTACCTCCTGCTCAGCCCCTTCCTCCTTCTATAAAGATATATAACACAATAATACCGTCTTCCCCTCCTACCGCCTCCCGCCCGGCCCCTTCCTCCTATATATATATGTGTGTGTATGTATAAATATCATATAACAATAACGTCGTCTTCCCCCTCCTACCGGCTCCCGCCCGACCCCTTCCTCCTATATATGTACGTATATAATGCAATAACGCCATCTTCCCCTCTTACCGGCTCTCGTCCGGCCCCTTCCTCCAATGAGCATGAATGCAAAAGACATTTATATTTACACGCTAATAGCAACCAATGTAGCCATGATATGAATATCAATTAAATACTATGGTTTGCTTTTCAGGTCATCAACTCCATTACTGAAGAATTTCATGTGGTTCACTGCATGTGTATACATACACCCAGATAACAATCAATTCATCATATTACAACAATTTGACCATTTATTATAATTTGATTCTCAGCTTATCACTTCTATTACTAGAGAATGTATGCAATTCACTTTATATGTGTATGCAAATATACATTACAGTTCACCTTCCTGTTTAGTAATTCTAATATCAATAAGATGATATCGTCATTGGTTATACACTCACACATGAGTTGTAAGTCAACATTAAAGTGTTCTATATATCTAGTATGTATAATTGCGTACATCATGTCACACTTAATCACACTGATGCTTCAGTACCATCCATATGCAACAATCATTTTAAACACAAAATATTATCAATGTCAACTGTTCAATGTTTCGTCTAACCATATTACACTTTTAATACATATATTCTAATTGTACTAGTAAGTCTTGTAGTTAGTTATACTCCACCCTTCATACATCCTATTATTTAACTGGTAGAGTTGATTAATCCACTTGACCATAGTCACTTTCAGTTAGCACATATATGATTTTAAATTTTACTTATACACTCATATAGTTTTTACTAACTATGCCATCAATCTTCTTCTTATTCTTTCACTAATTAATTAACCCCTCTTCATATGTAAATTGGGAAGAGACTTAAATATTTGAAGTCAGAGTACGAGGGTACTTAATTAAGTTAGCATATACAAGATTAACTCATATGTGGCTTGCTATCGAATGTAGTCTTGCTTTACCTTTCTTAATTCCTAATGGTTGTATTCATAGTCACAAATGAATATTTGACTTCTAAATCCAAATTTGTATCTTACGGCTCCAATCGTTCATGAGCTAACTTGATTATTCATTTAAATGAACCATCACAAAATCTTTTCATCCTGCCTGTGAAAATCATATCATTTCTTTGTGACATAGATAACACAGTCTAATACAGTACGCGGAGTCAAAGTGAGAGATACTAGAAAGACTTCATCAACTTGCAGTGCAATTATTTGTGATAAAATTGAATGATGACAATAAGAAGAGACATAACCGAAGCTTATTAGAATAATCAATTTTACGTAAAAGATCTTTAAGAATGATGAACATGGGTTACTTGCCCATAACCTGATCTAACAGTCTTTGACAAATTTCTCAACTACTCTATGTACAATTCAGGCCCTTCCACTCATTGAATAGCCATTGAATCATTTCAGTATAAAAGTTTCCTACAGTTGAAATTATATTTTTCAAGACCTACCGTACTCACATTTTAAGGTGTACTACTTGTGAATTTAAATACACAAGTCTCGATTTCGGAGGTAAAATAGTGATGCTGTAGGAGTCATTTAAGTATTTCGCTTTCTAATATATATGCTGCATACAACACTACTGCAATATACTCCAAAGGCCTAGAAGGAGAGTTCCAACGTACTATCTCTTCCTTACAGGGTCAAGATATCCTTTGAGGATTTCATGACTTATATTTACTGATTGCAAGCTTTCGGATATAGCTTAATTAAATCTTTTGTCACAAGATCATGAGATTTTATCAGCTCTTCTACCTCTTAGACTTTCTCCGAGCATCAATCAAGACCTTATAAGTGTAGACATTAGGAGTACAATCTCATCTTCTTTGTATACAAATTTTAATGAAAGGAGCTTAGGTTTAATTGAGAGACTTCTGTACTCTCAAATTTTCTCTTTTAGATATAAAGGGACACAATTTAGCTTTGTAAATTAATGAACTTGAAGTTCAAGTCTTACACATTAAGAGTTTGTGGGTCTTTTTATATCAACAAGAATCACTCTTTTTACACCCACCATTCAACTCTGGCAAACATCCCTCAATTTACTTGTAGTGTTTCGACAAAGCCTTTATCACATACATCCAAATGAGACGTGACATAAACCACTGAAAGGTGGAGTCTTATGACTATATATATCTCTTAGACTATATATCACATACCGCAATTAATTTGATTTAGCAATGGTCATTAGTCATGAACTTATTGCTTAAACACATTTTTATGGCTCAGTCTTTCCAAACAATCAATGGTGTTTTTATTATAGCTTTCATTCTATGTATTAGAAAAGAACGAGGAAAGATTTATTAGAAACTAAACTCCACTACCTTTCCAATGATATATTACATGATAAGTTTTATTTAATTAAACTGCTCCAAATATTCAGAAACTCATCAGCTGTGAGTGAGTTCTGCAGCAGGACAATTTCGACCAACATGCAATATTTTATAATAACTTTTATTCTACATATTGAAATAGAATAAGAAAAGATTTTCTAGAAACTAGACTCCAATATCTTTCTATTGACATATTACATGATAGGTTTGTCTAAATAAACTGTTTCAGTTATTCAGAAACTCCTCAACTGTGAGTGAGTTCTACAACAGGACAGTTTCGACCAACATGCAATATTTCAGTCATAACTTGAGGTATAGATATCCGATGAGGACATGGTATGAACCGTTGGAAAGTAGACTCAATTAATTTTTTAACGGTATATAATATGATACAATATAAAACAATATAACCCTAACATACTGATGAACTGAGCTCAATTTTATTGATTATTTTGTTTAACAATTTCTACACATTTTGGGAAGATTCTCTACTTTACTCAAGATGGTTTTGCCCAGAAATTTTTACAAGAAAATATAGGGAAAAAGTAGATTGAAGACTCCTTTAAATAACAGAAGTTAATCACTATATATCATGAGGATTTTCTAAAAATTAACAAAATTAAAATAGGTTTAGATCTAGATGGAATCTCCCTCACCTAGATTTCCTTCACTTCGAAATGGCCGTGCCTCTGCCTTGCCGCCGGTGCCATGGTTGGACATCACCATGAAAAGAGAGGAAAAGAATTAGGAGAACTCAAAGAGAGATACAAGTTAGGGTTTTGATCTATTTACCATGAGGAAGAGGATGTATGAAGCAACAAAAAAATTGCTTTTTCCACCTCCTCCACGTCGGCCGCCCTCCCGCCTCGCACGCTGCTGCGGATGCGCGCCACCGGCGCTGCCTCCGACGCGGCCGCGCGTGCGTGCCCCAGGGCAAGCCACGCCCTTGCTTCAGAGAGTGAGAGAGAAGGTTGGGGAGGGGAAAATAGGAAGAGATAGAATGAGAGATTGAGAGAGGGAAAGTGTAGATATTAGGGATGATGAAGATGAGAAGAGAGATGGAGAAATATTCATCTCTTAATTAGCACAAACCCCCTATCACAATGCATATTACCAAATCAATTTATCTCTCCTTTTTCTTCTCATGCCACATGTAATCACATAATTCAAGGTAAATCCCAATCCTTCATCATCTCCTCTCATGCACACTTACTCCCTCCACTAACTCTCTTTCTATTTTAAATTCTTGCATTTACAAATATGATGATATTTTGTATATCACTTATATATACACATATATATCCATTTACATATACAAGTCCATACACTTATACACACTTTATTCATATTTGTCAAATTTCCAATCCACTAAAATTCTTTCCCACATAAATGTAAAAATATTCATTATATAAAATACTTGATTTCATCCTCACCCCTACTAAAATTGTATACTCCCTTAAACCAAGAGTTAAAATTTAAATAAATCATGTTAATTTAATCACCAGGGTATTTCGGTGATTTAATAATCGGGGTGTTACATAGCGTGTTATATTTAGAGTTAGAATCTACAATGATCAGATTTCATAGTTATTTCACAGTGATCAAGATACTTGATACTCATTTAGGGTTTAGATCTGCAAGAGGGCCGGCCATCAACTTTTCTTTAATTTTTGATCCGGTAAGTAAATTCAATCAACAAGAGGATCGCTTTGTTTCAATCAGTGGATTCAGTTGATTTAAGTTTGTAAGTTAGATCTACAAAGAGATCAAAGGTTTTACTTGTCTTATATTTTCTTTCAAGTGTAGATCTGACAAGATGGATTGTGCTTATTCATGGTGAGTGTTGAAGCTATTTTTTAGGATATTATTAGCTATTTTGTGATGAGTTTTCAAGTTGTATTAATTGATTGGTTCTCATGTGAGAGAGTTACTAGATGTTGGATTCAATATAATACTTTGTACTCATCTTTTGATTAATGAAAATAATTTTATTATTAAAAAAACTTGGAATTGAAGTTACCAGCAATACTCCTTTTCTTTTTCCTATTCACCCTTTTTAGGAAACTAACACCAAACTTTGTCATATAATTTCTGGATATGATGAATAACACACTCACACTAATTTATGAAAGAATATTTTCTTCATTCACATGGAGTATTTTATTTTATATGTAGGTTCTTTTTAAGTTTCTGTCGAAACCAGACTAATCTTTTCTCTTTTGATGTATACCTTAGTAGTAGGGTGAGCAGAGTTCGGTTATAACCGACCAAAATCGAAACCCGAACCTAAACCGAACCGAACCGCTCTAGTTCGGTTCGGTTTCGGTTTTGTGTTTCAAAAACCGAACTCGACCGAACCGAACCGAATCTCTCACCCTATATCACCCCACCCAAATTCAATTTAGTGAATCATATAGTTCATAACAAAAATTGGTGAAAACTTATCTCATTACTTCTAGCAATACCATCTTTTTTATGTTGAATATGTGAAAGTTATATTAAGTACACCATCACAATTAAGAATAATATTTATATTAATATAGTATTTTTTTTCATTCTTACCATTAAAAATTAGTAATAATTATGTGAGTTTTGATATAAGAGCCCAAATATAGCGTAAAAGTTTTAGAATATGAAATTTTTAATTCACATTAAGGTTAGGGTCTTTTTCTTATTTCTAATTTGGGTATTGAATATTTGAGAATAGAATATTAAACGATGATAATATAATGGTGATTAAAAAATATAAGAAATGATGGAAAAATATTGGCCTAACCGAAAAAACTAAAAAAACCGAACTGAGTCGGTTCGGTTCGGTTCGTTTGCTAAGTCTAATCGGTTCGGTTCGATTTTGCAAAAATTAGCAAAAAATGAACCGAACCGACCGATGCTCACCCCTACTTAGTAGTGATTTTTCTATAACTTAATATTGATTTTTCTATAATAATTCAAAAAATGAGTTTCTTCTATTTTGAGAGACGAACAAATGAGTCTTTTTTTTGGGTGTGTGTTCATCTGAGAGATTCTTGATCACCTGAAGATTTAAGAAATGCTATTGTTAGCTACCTAGTCTCATCAGAGTCAAAACTTTTGATTTTATCTTTAGTTCAATATACGCTTCTATTATTTTTTTCTCCTTTGCCAACCCTAAGAATAGTTATTTGGTTTAGGATTAATTTCACACATTCTAAAAAGTAGGGGTTTTACCCCTTTTTATCAGTGTTCTAATTGTGACTATTAAATACCTAATTAATCATTTTATTTAACATTGTGATATTGCTTTTACTGTCAATAAAATATAATTAATTCTTTTTCTGCGAACCACATTTACATTGCAATTTCTTGTTCTTATTAGATTGTTTTATATTTTATACCATTTAAAATCTTCTGCAACCCTAATTTAAGTAGTCGCATTGCTAATCTGCCTATTGGGTCCACTTTATTTTCATTAGCTCAATAATCATAGATATGTGTTGGTTGTTACTTCCTAATATGATTTTACAACCAATTAACCTCCTTGTTTCCTATTGTCTCAGCTCTAAAGGTGCAAACTGATGAGATATGAAATAACATTTATCATATCCGTACCTATTTCCAAATCACAAACAAAAAAATGCTTTATATTTGTTCCCCTGCTGATGGGATCTCAATCAGTATTAGAGTTCTTCTCATTCTTCTCGCCTTAGATGTTATTCATAAGATAGTTATGCACTAAGCATCAGTAAAAATTACTTTTTTGAATGGTGATCTTGAAGAGAAATGTATATGTATCAACAAGAAAGCTTTGTAGTTAAAAGACAAGAAAAGAAAGCGTACAAATTACTGAAATTTAAGATGATTGAAATAAGTATAATAATATTACATTAAAAAAGTTAAAAGAATGATGATGAATTATTAATTTTAATACATAAGATGACAATTGTGTATATTCCAAACAATAAACAAGGACTATGTGCTTTTATGTTTGTATGTGATTTATTTTCATACCTTTAGAACTAATGCTTGAGGAAATTCTAAATATTAAAATTATCTATCTAGGAATTTTAGCACGAGGGAAGAATAATTTGGAATGAATATGTCTAGAACTCCTAGAGGCATTGCATTGAGTCTAATTCATAACATCGAGAAGAAATCAGAAAGTTTAATTTCTTTAGTTGTCAGTGAAGTTGTGTCCAAGCGTAGATATTCTCAACTAATGCGATCTCTCTTGTACATGTCCAATTGAAGTAGCCCTAATATTGCTTTTGTTACAGGAAGACTCATTAGATACACTACTTACCTATCAAGAGCATTAGTCAGCATTCAAAAGAGTTTTTAAACGTCTGAGATGTACAACAATTATAGATTAATAATGCAGACTATATATATATTGTTGTATATTTAGATGTGAGTGAAGTTACAGTATTGTTACTGGGTTATCAATCGATTTAGATGGTGTAAATCCACTACGAATTTTGTTTTTATTCTGGTGGTAGCATTATATTTTTAAACAACTAGTATTACTAGAACATCATGAAAGTTGCGTTTATAGACTTAGGATCTTAGAAGCTAAATGATTGAGTCTTTGAGCTTGCTATCGTATATGTCTGAACAAATTTCTACGATGCAATTCTAGATCTAGTATTACGTTGTTGAAGAAAGATCTTGCTAACAAAAGATCACTTGTACTATTAATCATACAGTGATAATACATCTTAACTAAGTTATCAACACTAACGCTCCTTGAGTCGAGAATGACTATTTTTTTCGTTCCATTTTGTCCTTCTCTTGTCTTCCCCCTCCATCTTCTTAGATCTTATACCAAGCTAGTTTTTTTCCATGTCAATGTATGCCTATATGGCCAAGATAAACAATAAAAACGACACCACCTATAGGCCAATACAAAACAACACAATCGTTGTGTTTGTGTTAAAAAAAAAATCACGCGATTGAACGCGCGCATGTTTGTTGTTTGTCAAGAAAAGATGGTATACACATCATAATCGCATTGGCATTGAAGAAAGATGGAGCATGTTACAAAATCGATATGCTCTGATACCAATTGTTGTGACTCCCAGGATCGACGTTAGCGGAACTTGGCAATATAAACAGTACTTTCAAAAGAAAAGCTTGATATAAAGCAAACTAGTAATACCTACACAAAAGAATAATAAAGAAAGAACACAAGGATTTAACGTGGTTCGGTCCAAACTTGGCCTAAGTGCACGGGGAGAGAACTTGAGAAAGCTTTATAAATAGACTTAGTACAAAGAGATTTAACCTTCCTCTTAATGCAACAAGAGTATTTACCTTTCACTTGAATCTAACCCTAAATTATAAGAGTATTATCTTCTCTCTATGTACCTTCAACTTGTTCCTCTCTTTCTTGACTTCCTCTGGTATCCTTTACTTGAGATTCTTTGTTGTAGAAACTCCTTGAGACTTGTTTGGTTGAGACAATTATAATGATTGGTTACAACCTTTATTTATAGGATTTTACAATACAACTCCTATTTGAACTATGAGATGATCTTGGCCGTTGGATGGTAGAAGAATCTTGATCAATCCTTTTAAGAATTGATCTCCTTGATCTAGAAGGATTCTAAACGTTGTAATCTTTAGAAACAAAGATTCATTGAATAGGAATTAAATCCTATTCATAATCCTCCTGAAAAGGAAACTTGCAATCGCCTGAAAAGGAAACTGCTTCGTCTTAATTTGCTTCTTCTGTTTCAAGCCATCGTCTTCTCCAACTCAATTAGATTTTCTTGGATCATTATCTCTTTTTGAAAAACAGGCAAAATTCTAACAATTTCCATCTTGATTTGTTTTTTAAACCTCAGCAAAACAACTTGGGATTTCTGATTAATACCTTGATTCTTTTCTTGATTGTAACTGTGTCGTGAAACCTTTAACTCTTGCCCCCTTCTCGGGGCCTCTGGCTGATTTACCGCCATGGCCTGGGCATCTCAGGCCTTACCCGAGTGCACCATTTATCTTTCCTGCAACACTTTAACCCGATTCACGTCCCATTGCAGTCTTCCTTGAAGCTTCACCTCACGATGAACTCCCTTCCAAGCTTATCCTTGAAACTCTACCTCGAACTGAGTTTCCTTCCTTCGGCTTATATAACCCTTCACACCTCTCTCCTATCAGGATTATCCTATCTCCTTGGCTAACTATGACAATGCCTTGTTTCTCTTGAATCTGGCATCCTTCTTCATCGAACACCCTTATGGATATTAGATTAAACCGTGCCTCTAGGACATACTGAATCACCTCTAGAGCATGCCCCATCTCTTCCTGTAACCTTAACTATCCCAGTGTCGATGACCTCGCAAGCCGAGCCATCCACCATCTTGACAATCCCTTTCTCCTTTACAACTAAAGAGTTATTAAACAACTCTTTCTGAGAACATATATACACCGTACTACCTGAATCAAATATCTAGCCTTTACCTTGAGAAGTATTGTCTTCGTAAGAAGCCATTAATATTTCGGTGTCCTCTACACTACTTGCGCCATCTGCCTCTGCAGCTTGCCCCTTCTTCTTCAACCACTCTTGCTGATGCTTGCAGTTACTCTTCCAATGACCTTTCCTGTGACAAAAATGACACGCCTTTGATAAGCTTGGACCTTTTCTTCCTTCTCCTCTTCCTTTCCTTCCCATGACCACCTAACCCGATCCTGTCTACTCCTCTTGATTTGGCCATTTTCTAATCTCATTAGATAAGAGAGTTGACATGACCTCTTTCAAGATGAGAGTTTCCTTACCATAGAGCATGATGGTGACGATATGATCATATACTCTGGAAGAGAACTGAGACGTATCAACTCCTTATCCTCCTCATCGATCTTGACATCAATAGCTAGAATCTGACTAATGACCTTGTTAAAGAAGTTTAGGTGCTCCAATACTGCTGTCCCTTCCTTCATGTGTAGCCCATACAGTTGTTTTATGAGATACAACTTGTTGGAGAGACTTTTCATCATATACAACGTTTCTAACCTTGACCATAATCCCGCATCCTTTCTTCATCCATTACATTATACATAACCTCGTCTACAAGATATAGTTGGATCGTGCTTGCCGCCTTTAGATCCATCTCCTCCCAATCCTCGTTTGACATACCTGCAGGTTTTGCTGACTTACTCTGCAAGGTCTTGTGAAGACCTTGTTGCACCAGCAACGCCTTCACTCTCTTTTGTCATAAGCCGAAGTTTTCTTACTATTAAACTTCTCGACCTCGAACTTTGTCGTAGAACTTTCTATCTTCGACATATTGCCCTACGTCAATTTTTAGCTCTGATACTAATTGTTGTGAAATTGATATGCTCTGATACCAATTGTTATGACTCTCAGGATCGACATTAGCGGAACTTGAAAATAAGAACAATACTTGCAAAAGAAAAGCTTGATGTAAAGCAAACTAGCAATACCTAGACAAAAGAGTAATAAAGAAAGAACACAAGGATTTAACGTGGTTCGGTCTAAACTTGGCCTTCGTCTATGGGGAGAGAACTTGAGAGAGCTTTATTAATAGATTTGGTATAAAGAGATCTCACCTTCCTCTTGTTACAATAAGAGTATTTACCTTCCACTTGAATTTAACCTAGATTACAAGAGTATTGCCTTCTCTCTATGCACTTTTAACTTGCTCCTCTCTTTCTTGGCTATCTCTGATCTCTTCTACTTGAGATTCTCTGCTATAGAAACTCCTTGAGACTTATTTAGTTGAGGCAATTACAATGTTCGGTTACAACTTTTATTTATAGGATTTTATAATACAACCCCTATTTGGACTATGAGATGATCTTGGCTTTTGGATAATTGAAGAATCTTGATCAATCCTTTTAAGAATTGATCTCCTTAATCTAAAAGGATTTTAGACTTGTTAATCTTTAGAAATAAAGGTTCATTGAATAGGAATTAAATCTTATTTATACTCCTCCTGAAAAGGAAACTCGCAATCGCTTGAAAAGGAAACTGCTTTATCTTAATTTGCTTCTTCTGATTCAAACCATCGTCTTCTCTAACTCAATTGGATTTTTTGAACCATCACCTCTTCTTGAAAAACAAGGCAAAAACCTAACAGAGCAAGCAATCTTGGTTATTACTTACCCATCTCACTCCTCAGTTGCATCTTTAATTATAATCCTCTCCATTGGCCTGCAAGGGAGCCGGACCTAAGCTCAAGCTCAATCAGTGATTAGGTCTAGTCCAATTACTAGTCTACTCCTAAACTGCATTGGAATAGAATAGTGTCCAATGTGGACTGCTGGATCACATCAATGAATGAGATCTATTGTGGGAATTTAGGATATTCTTATGGACTCTTATTACGGTTTGTCTCCTCTATATAAATAGGACAATCCTTTTCCTCACACACAATAATTATAACTCTTTATCTGCTTCAAGCCTCCAATGACGGCTGCCTACTCTGCTTGGATCGTGAAAGGAGATGAAGGATTCTCGCGGATTTCATTGTAGGTCCTTTCACTATCAAGAGGAAGAATGTTTTTTCGAGGAGAAACTCTTCGCGTCAAGAGATACGCTTCCACTACGTTATGCATACGATCTATATGTATACATTATGAATACCCTGAAATTATTACATTTGGCACCAGACTTAGCTCCAAAATAGGTACCTTATCGACCTCAATTTGTATTTTTCAAGAGAGTGTTCATTCTACAGACAGCTGTGAGTGCAAAGAGATTGCCATTTCAGCTTACAGTTGCAAACATTGCTAGTTTGCAACCTTCATCAAGCTAACTTCTCTAGGGCATTTGACCATGTCAGTTGTGAGTCATACTTCATCCCCTCCTCAAACCGTGTGGTTCAAGATTTCACTTATAGCCAATGAGACCTACCTCATGAGTTCTTGTTCTCTTAACCCACATTTGCCAGAGCGACCCCTCTCTTGCTCTACCTCTTCATTTGGACTGATGGAATTCACTGAAATTAGACGAAGGGGGCTTATCCAACTAGTTGGGTCTTCTCATTGCAGTCATCCATTCCCAACTTCAACTATGCATATGGACCCTAATTCTCACACTCACGCTGATGGAGCCTCCATCATTACCGAAAGTTCCTCTGCATGTTGAAACCCCTCTCTAGTCCCTGTTTGGTTGTCGTAACTGGCCGCAATTCGTAAGTCGTAATTGGTAAAATCTTTTACAGTTGTAAATGAGTTACATGCATGTAAGCTTTATGGTGTTTGGTTGGTAATATAAAGTTGTAAGTGGAAAAGTGTATTGTGTTTTACGATGTTTGGTTGTCGTAATGTGTAAGTCGTAAGTGAAAAAGTTGACCACAAAATTAACTATTTGGTGATTTAAAAAGTTTTAATATTGCAAATAAATATTAAAAATGTTAAATATTAAAAAAAATTAATATTAACATAAAAAAATAATACAAATTTGCATGACCACAAAATTAACTGTAACTGGGCTGTAACTGAGTGGTAATGAGTTACAAGTGAGTGATAATTGGATTGTGTAAGCTTTTTACGAATTACGGTCCAAACAAACGCCGTAGTTGTAACTGGTTGTAAGTCAGTTTTACGATTTACGGACTTTTACGCGAAACAAACGGTTATGTATTTCTCAAAATCACGTTTTACAATCTCAAAGTTTTACAAGCGAGAGATAAAGTGGCAACTAAGCTCAGCTGCAAATCGAGCAATTTCTTGCACAAATCCTGCATTTCCTATTAAAGCCCATCTAAAGGCGGAAGTTGACTAGAAGGGCTCATTCCTTTCTCATAGGGCAAGATTCATTTTATAATTCGCGAATATCCTCTTCTGCATCCATAAAAAATACGGATTTGGATATGTAGAGCCTGCATCCAGTGGATACAGATTTGGGTTCAGATATGGATTGCGAATATGGATACGAACATCTACATATGAATGAACATAGTTTTTGGATAAGGATATCCACATATAAAAACGGTTGCGGATGCGGAATGCGAATATCCGCATAGAGATTGTAATTTCCTATTCTTTACTTTGAAATTGAGAAATTTCGTGAAATATATGGATGGATCGGTTTGTTGAAAGATGAAAATTGGGATATATGCATACCAATAAAATTCTTCCCCATTTCAATTTAATGTTGACTTATTTATTTAATTTAATAAGTAAAATTACTAGTTCTTCTTTTCTCGATTATAAATAGTATTTTGCTATTGCATTATATTTTATAGCTTTTTTAACTAAGATAAATGATGACATAAGCATATCTGTTTAACCTATCAGTAATGTATCCGTTTCTCACATATTCGATTCTTATTCGTATCAGATTCGCTAATATCTGATTCATATCCAATATCTATTTTTGATGGATATAAATAACAATGTTGCATATCCGATAATATTAACATCTGTATCTATATCTAAGCCCTTTGCACCCCTAATTATATGTCGCTCTTTCTCCTGTCCTGAAGAGTGCTTGACTAGGTCTGTTTGGTTGTGGTAACTGACCGTAATTCGTAGTTGTAATTGGTAAAGTGTTTTACAATTGTAAATGAGTTACATGTATGTAAATTTTACGGTGGTTGGTTGGTAATATAAAATTGTAAAGAGGGAAAGTGTATTGTACTTTACGGTGTTTGGTTATCGTAATGTATAAGTCGTAAGTGAAAAAGTTGACCACAAAATTAACTATTTGGTGATTTTAAAAGTTTTAATACTGCAAATAAATATTAAAAAAGTTAAATATTAAAAAATTTTAATATTAATATAAAAATATTACAAATTTGTATGACCACAAAATTAACTGTAACTGGGTTGTAAGTGAGTGGTAACTGGGTTGCAAGTAAGTGTTAGTTGAGTTACGTAAGTCTTTTACGAATTACGGTCCAAACAAACGCCGTAGTTGTAACTGGGTAGTAAGTCATTACGAATTACGGAGTTTTACGCGAAACAAACGGGCCCTAATATTGACTATACCTATGGAGCCTTCTCATAGAGGGGATCGAATTAGGTCTTAGCTACGAGATGGCTTGCAATGACAAACGAGGGAGGTGGGCGCGGATTAAGCGTCTCAAACATTTATGCACCTCTTCCAAAATGGCGGTGGTGGTTCCTTGAAAGACCATGACTCACTTCTGCAAGCCACTGCTCAGTGAGAGCTTCACAATTTCAGAGGAGTCGTAAAAAAAAAAAAAATTGTTGAGCTAAATTGAACAACGCGCTCCGAGGGAAAGAAGAGAGAGTGTTCTAATTTGTTTTCTAATTTTGAATTCGATACAAATATCATAATTCAGAACCCCACGGTACTGAAACAACTAACAGTACAGCACCGACGCTAGTATTCAAAATTTGTGTGCATTAGCAGGGGATATTTCGAGACAAATGCAGCAATTGACCAATCTCACAGATCATCAACTTTGCAAGACACACAATAAACTGCACAAGATTCTCACTGCTCTTCATCAAGGATTCACAATAATATAACGAAATTTTAGACGCTTGGATACTAGAAAGACCACGTGGCAATTCATTTCTCTTTCTTGATGAGCAAGGGCCCCACGTTGTCGCCGGTGGCCTTGTTGTGCTTCACGTGGCTCCCGTCGCACAGCGGAAACGTCCCTGACCTCCAGCACCTGAAATTTTAATTTATTCCCATCTTTTGTTATCGTTAAAACACGCAAAAACTAGCTGCATGTTACTACGTCTGACAAAAGACGAAAGGAATTAATTGCGAGTCACCGGCAGTAGGCGGTGAGGGGCTTGGAGAGCTCGGAGACGAGGACATCATCGACGACTTTTGCCTCGCTCTTGCGGATCTCGGGATTGATGCCTCCTCCTGCTTTCACTGTCAACACTCTGTTGCGAAGAGGAGGCCTTTGTGCTGCTGCTGCTGCTGCTGCTGCTGGACTCGTGCTGTGCTTCTTTAGAGCATCGGTTGATGGGCTGTAAGAGGACCGAGCTCCAACTCCAACTGTGCTCACCATGGATGCCATCATTTTTTGCAATTTTTTTGTTTTTTTTCCCTCCCTTTTCGATGAATTTGTTCTTTTTTGGGTTGAGAGATTGTGTTTCTATGTTGGGGGTCGGTGAAGAAGTGAGGATCAGAAATCTTGTTGGTTGTGTGGCGAGCACAAGCTCACTTGCCATAGGGGATAACTGACGGTAGAACGGACGACACGTCAGCATGGCCGCAAGATAAGAGCTCCCTCCGTGAACTTCAAAACTGGGCCATATTTTCCCTTTTACTTTTCTGCTTTGATTGCAGTAAATCGGATAGTATTTAAAGGAAAGCCGGCCCAGCAACCTTAATTAAGATCAGGCTATCTGGATGGGCTAGATTTGGGCCTAGAAAATGGAGCCCAAAAACTGACAAAGATTGTTTTAAGGTTGGGTCCTTGAAACCGTATGTGATGGTTTTCGTATGGATCAATATATGAATTCTTTGCGTGTGTCACTAGCGGTAAAACTTTTTTATAGTGGACAAGAGATTCGGGATTCAAACCTTACTTCCATCAGGCTACGGCTTCTATATATAGAGATAGGCTTGTGTCATTCCGGAAGGATTCGAGGCTGAATCATTCCCACTCAAATACAATCATACGATATCCGAATGCAAGATACATTCCGTTGAAATTGAACTATATTATTCAAGTAGTTAAAAATCAAAAATTATGTATTTTAGATTTTTTTTTTTTTTTAGTCCATCATCGAGTAGACGCAAAATAGATAACCGAAATAGTGAGTTTATTAGTTTAACGGTATAGAATATTTGAAATCTAATAAAATTGGTATGTGATAGTTTTTAAGTGTTTAGATCATGATGAAATAATCGAATCTAAAATTTGTATGTCTAAACACTTAAGAACCATTAAATCTTCAATTCATGTTTCTATAACACAATTGATTCATATTTCTATAGCACAATAGGTTTAGTGAAAATATCAGCCAATTGAAAATCGATAGAAATATAATCAATTTTAGTATCTTCTTTCTCATAATCATCTCTAAGAAAGTGATATCGAATCTATATGTGTTTGATCTTACTATGTTGATTTGCATTCTTGGTCATATGAATAGTACTAGTATTATCATAAAATTTTTAATATGGTCATAATGCAAATCATAATTAAGGAGAGTATGTTCATCCAAAGGACTTGTGCACAACAAGCCTTGGCCGCAACATACTCTACCTCGACGCTTGAGAGGGTTACCGAATTTTTTTCTTGAAAAATCACGAAACGAGACAATTTTTAAGAAATTGACAAGTTCCACTAGTGCTCTTCTTATCCACTGTACAACAGGCATAGTCAGCATCCGAATAACTCATCATAGAGAATTGTCCGGTCTCGGATACCACAAGCCTATTCCAATAGTTCTCTTAAGATATCTAATAATGTATTTTAACACAATCAAATGAGAGTCTTTAGGACAAGATTGAAATCTAGCACACAAACAAACACTAAACATAATGTCTAGCCTACTAGCCGTCAAGTAAAGCAAACTACCAATCATGCAACGATAGAGTTTAATGTTAACATTTTTATCTTATTCATCCTTGTCAAACATGGTTGTGGTAGCTAAGGAAGTTTTGCTAATTTTAGCATCTTCTAACCCAAATTTCTTGATAAGCTCTCTTGTATACTTGGCTTGATTGACGAAGATCCCATCACTCTTTTACTTGATTTGAAGTCCAAAAAAGTAGTTGACCTCTTCCGTCATACTCATTTCGAACTCGTTCATCATGCATGATTCAAAATCGTTATTAAGCTTTTCATTAGTAGATCTAAAAATGATATCATCACATATATTTGTACTTATTAAGATATCATTGTCTACATGCTTTGTAAATAAGGTAGTGTCAACTTTCCCTTTAATAAAATCATTTTTAAAAAGTAAATTCTTTTATACAAGCTCTTGGAGCTTATTTTAAACTGCACAAAGTCTTTTCAAGTTTGAAAACAAATCCGGATGTGTAGGGCCAACAAACCCGGGAGGTTGTTCAACATACGCCTCATCTTCTATGAAACCATTCAAAATGCACCCTTACATTCATTCGGAAAAGCTTAAAATCTTTAAAAGAAGCAAAGGCAAGTTCATCGGTATGACTTCAAGCCATGCTATGGGTGCAAATGTTTTCTCAAAATCGATGTCTTCAATTTGGGTGTAACCTTAGGTACTAATCTAGCTTTATTCCTAATAACATTTTTTGATTCATCCAATTTATTCCTAAAGATCCATTTAGTTTCAATAGTTGGTCTATCATGGGCCTAGGAACAAGATGTCAAACTTAGTTACACTTAAATTGATGAGTTTAGAGCGAGTAGTTACCCCTTTGGAACATCACCTATGATGAGGTCTTTGGGATGGCTTGTAGCATATCTGTAATCTTTTGGAAGTAGTTGAGTTGGCTCCACTTCATCATTTGTATTATCCTTTGGCTTTTCTTCATCTTCCTGAGCTGGCGAGTCCTTCAATGAAATCTTTTTAATGTCTTCACCTAAGAAATCAATTTCTATAACATTTTTCACAAGAGTGTTAGATTCCTCAAACTTAACATGCATAGACTCTTCAGTAGTAAAGTTGACATATTGAAGACTCTGTAGACTTTAATAGTGTTTGAATACCCAACAAAAATTGCTTCAAAGGATTTTGGATCAAACTCTCCTAAATTACTTTTGGTATTCAAAATAAAACATTTACATCCAAAAAACCTTAAAATATGAAACATTTGGTTTTTCTTAAGTAATAAATCTCAAATGGAGTCTTGTTAGAATTTTTGCTAAAATAAATTTGATTCGTAATGTAACATGAGGTGTTTACAGCCTCGGCCTATAGATATCGAGGGAGTCCGTATTCACTAATCATTGTCCTAATCATTTCTTGAAGGGCACGATTTTTTGTTTCGACGACTCTTTTGTTGTGGAGTTCTAGACAAGACAATTCATGCTTAATTCCGTTTCCTCACTAAGTGATAAAAAAATGGTTAATGAACTCACCACCTCTATCACTTCTTATGCGTAAAATCAAATTTTTTTTCTTTTTTAATTCTTTTTCTAAAAACATGAAAATTCGAGAAAGCTTCATCTTTATATTCTAAATAGAAGACCCATGTAAATCTTAAGAAATCATCAATTAAAATAAAAATAAAACAGTTACCACTAAGACTTTGATTTCACTTCGACCAAATAAACTCATGTGGATTAACTCTAAGGGTCTAGATGTCGTGATATCCATAATTATTTTGAAGAAGGATTTAGTTTGTTTCTCAAGTTGGCACGCATCACAAATGCAGTCATTTTCAAATTTCAAAGTAGGGATATCTTTTACCGCTTCCTTAGAGTTCACACAGGATAAATGGTCAAATGAAACATGATCTAGTCTCCTATGCCATAACCAAGAGTTTTCATTAAAGGTATTCAAACAAGTGGCATTGCATAAATCAACATGTTAATCATTTAAACATTGCTTTCATGAAAACAGAAAGAACACAAGAATTCGATTTCTTATCTAAAACATCACAAGTAGAGTCATCAAAAATAATTCTTAAGGCTTTGTCACATAATCGACTAATGCATAATAAATTATGTTTGAGCCCATCTATCACAACAATATTTTCAATCAAAAGAGATGAGCCAATCTTGATATTAGATATACCAACGATTTTCCCTTTGGAGTTATCTTCGAAGGTGACGGTGCCACGCTCATTGTACCTTGATTGGGTTGCAAAGTTGTTGATGTCCCATATCTTGTGCCTTGAGCAACCACTATCAAGGTACCACCGCTCCCTACGTCTTGGAGCCTTGATGCGTACCTGCATCAATTAATAGAGGAGTTGACTTTGTACCCAAATTTTCTTGGATCCTAGAGTGTTAGTCTTTCGAACCAAAATATGATCATTAGAAGTATTAATTCTATCATAACAAAACTTAGCCAGTGACCATTCCGCCACAATAGGTGCATGAGTACACTTTAACGTATAAAAATGCATGATGAGCATGTGTAGCATGGGCATGTTTAGTGTGTGTGGCATGGTGTGTATAGCGTGCATGATGTGCATGAGATTGAGATTGTGTGTGAGCATGAGAAGTATGAGAAACATGCGATTTCCTTTGAGTTTGCCTTTTAGGAAACATAGCCTTATCAAACTTACATTTTTTTCAAAACATTGCTCAAAGTGTAAATTTTTGTTTTCAAAATGAAAATCTCATTTTCATCAATAATTGAAAATTTTGCTTTGTAAGAAATTTTGTGTGTGTCAAAATCATTTTGTGTCTTTTGAAGAGTGGAAGACAAAAAAAAATTCTTTGAAAATAACAACTAGTTGATTTTGAAGAAGTTTATTTTTCTTTTTCATTTTTAATACTTCTTTTTGAGAAAATCATAATTGTTGGAAAGTTCTTCAAAAACTTCACTCAATTCATCCATAGATAATTCGCATTCATCAAGAGAATATTTGAATGTTACTTTAGGTTTGTTCTCATTTGTTATGTGATTGAGGTTTTACCTGCACATAAAATACAGAATAATAGAAGTGCAAGTCAGTAAATACTACCGCGATAGTAAGTGTCTATACGGGTCGTGATCCACAAGTAGGGACTTGCGATGGAAGCTCTTGTAAGTTTTTTTTTTAGTTTACTAAAAATGGTTAAAGTTCTTCTCTTAGTTCTTGTAAAGAAAAGGGAAAATAATTCATGGTTAAGTTAAGAAGAAAATGGAAGATTGAGAAGGTAAGAAAAATAGAAAATGATTTTGTACAAAGAAAATGAAAATAGTGAATGGAGTTGAGAGCTGGTGATGATAGTGATTTAAACTAAAAATTAAAAGAAAGAAAGAAAACCTAAAAGAACTTACTTACCTTTTCCGGTTTATGACTTACCTTGAATCCTTAGCAAAAACTTACCTCATCTTAAAGACGAGCAAAGCATGATAATAAGGATCTTCTTCTTTCCCAGACTTAAACTATAAATTCAAAAGCAAGCAAAACATAAATAGAAATGGCTATCCATTACCATAAGCTATCAAGGTCACTTGCAATGGCAATGCTATAGGTTTCTTTTGGATTATCATTAAAAACCGATAGAAGAAAAGTAAGAGAAGAAGAAGAATATAAAACTATAACTTTGATTTGATTCAAATAAATATGAAAGAAAAGAAGAACTTACACTGGTATTCAGTACAAGCTTCACTCTCATTCTTTCATAAAACTTTCCTCTCCTCTCAGTTACATAAAGAAAATGAAAATTACATTAAAAAAAAACTAAAAATCTAAGTTACAAACTAGAGAATAGCCTAGATTATGCTCTCTGCTGAATCATTCTCTCTGACCTCAGAATTTGCAGGTATTTATGGTAAAAATGCAACGGGGAGAGCGTCTAAAGATTGGTGAAAAAATGCTCCCTGTATCTTAACTGTCTTGCCAAGAAAATGCGGCTTTTGCCGTGAAAATGCGGCTTTTGTCGTGAAAACGCGGCTATCTGGGTGTGGCCTGGTGGCCACACCCGAGAGATGCAAGTCCCTAGTTTGATGTGTTATTCGTTTATCTATCTGGTTTCTCGATTTGAGCTACGGATTTGACAATATCAATGTTGATTTTCAGCTAACTGAAATGGATTCACAAAATCTGAATTTAATCAGTTTTCATTTGGTATTATCTCTCTGATTTGCTCTGATTTTTAGCTGAACATTTACCCTTATCATTGATTTTGATTTAATTCGAATTTCAATGGGGTTTTGGGCTCGTTTTCTCTCCTCTTTCATTTAGTAAAGGCCCTGCAAATCATTAGATGAAAAGATAATTAAATAGTAGAGTTTATTAAACAAAATAATATGGGAATATAATGATAAATATGCAATATTGGCAACCGATAACACCCTCACACCTATCTTTTTCTCGTCCTCGAGCAAAACAAAACTAACTACCCATGTTCATAGGAATCACGATAGCACTAGCATGTGCGCCAAGCCGCTAAATCTCTAGGTTACCCCTAGAGGACGAGTTTTGTCTCGTGAGGGTTTTAGTAGATTACACCCACAAAATTCATAAAGAAAGAGAAACAAAGTGTTAGTATTTTTAAAAAGCATTTTGAAAAGAGAAAAAATATTTAAAGTATTACTGTAAAAGTTCAATAATCTATAAGTTATAGGAAACCTGAATTTTTCATTCCTAAACTTAGTCTCTATTCAAAACTCGTTATCAATTAAGATAAGGAGTCAAACTGTATTTCTCATCTAATCTATTATTTTACGCTAAGTCATATGCACTTTCGTGACAATAAAATTTTGACTCGGGGTTCTTTAACTCTAACTCTCATGCCCTATTACACACACACAGAGAGGGGTGGTGTGTGTGTATGTGTGTGTGTGTGTATATATATATGTATGCATATATCTATACACACACACACATATACAGACATACGTGTGTGTGCACACACACACACACACCCCTATATACACACACACACATATGTATACATACGTATGTATACATATCTATACGTACGTATACATACATATGTATACGTACGTATGTATCTACACATATATACATATGTATATATATACATGTGTGTGTGTATTGGTGGCATTATTTCATAGTTTTGTTAGGCTTTATAATCTACCAATGTAACCAGTTTTTAGTCGGCGACTTCCAAACCGAAAGGTTTTAGGGCACCGGGTGAGAAAACGTCTCTAGGACTTAAGGACTCGAACAAATAAGACCACAAAATTAAGGATTTTATTTATTATATGGACCACTTTTAAGCGTGATACTTATATTTTATGAGGCACAAATACCCAGCTTAATCAGAGGATTATATATATATATATATATATATCCTTTTTTTTTTAATAAGACATAAGAATCTTTGTTTTTGAACCTTAAGTGTGAAATGTATAAAGTATGCATATTTCGTCAAGATAAAAATCAAGACTCAATTACTTTTTCAAATTTTCTTCCTAACCCAAGAATTAAATAAATAATCTTATTTTGACCAAGTATAAGAAATTCTGATTATAATTCCCCTATTCCTTAAAATTAACTTAATTTCTTACAAAAAATAAGTCAAAATATTGTTTCTCTTTTAAAAAGTTTTTAAAAGCAAAAAAAATGTTAATTTTTTAAATAAAAAGAAAAACTATGTTATATATATTAGAACCCTCCCATATAGCTATCTCATACATTGTCCTCAATGTATGAATGAATGCATAAATGCATGAAAAATAAGAAAGGAAAGGATAATATTACCTTAAGGTGGTGGTTTCGGTGGTGGTCAGATTGGGCCAAGAGTTGCTACCTAATTAAGATAATGTGATGATTCACAGATTCCACCTTTATTGATTTTCTTTCTATTTATATATTTACAGCCCACAATATGAACAGGATCATGCAAGATCCTATCATGAAAATTATCCCCTTCATATGACCAGTCTTGAAAAATCATCATGAAGTCATTATGGTCTATACTTATATCCAATAGAGGAATGTGATATGATGAATTGGATGATTTGGGCTCAAGAGTGATAGGTTCGGGAACCATTACTAATTCGGAAAAATCAAGTGAAAGTTTGAGAGTTAGTATTGGTTCAATAGTTGGATCCAAATCAAAGAAATGAAATTTACGTTCTTTTTCCATCAATGAAATGTGGCTATCCAAAATTGGTGATTCAATTTCTACATCTATGAGAATAAATGTCGGCTCCAAAAGTGATCCAAATTGTATAAGGATACTGGAGTCAATATAGATTTGAAGATAGGAACTGAATCACAAGGTTGGGGATCAGGGTCACATTCACATTCAAGTTCAATTTCATTGAATGAAAAACTTGTCAATTTGTTCAATATTTGGAATTGGTCAAGTTCAAGTTTGTGTGATGAAATTGACACCATGATTCTATGTTCCTATCAGTATGGCTAAGGCAATCGGGAATGATCAAAAATGTATTAGGTAGAGTTCTCTCATTCCTTTCTTTCACAATGCTGATCATACGACTCATTTGTGCTTCTAGCCTATTAACAGATTGGAAAAAATTATTTTCAGACCGAATCAGGTTTTTCATACTCCTATCTAAGTCCATACGTTCTTCTTCTTGTTGTGGGAATTGAAAAATAGAGTAAGGAACTTGGATTTGGAAGTTTTGTGGGAATTGTGAGTCCATCATTTTCAGTTTTTATTCTTGGAACTCAATAATGACTTTTATATTTTTAGTCATCTCAGATTTTCTTTTATGGGTTGATCATGATTAGGAAAATTTAAAGCTGAATGTTGGAATGGTGATTGACAATATTACTCAGGGGAGTTGTATCTCCATTGACTCTGTGAAGAGTAGTGATGATTATTTCAGTCTTGTTCATAATATTAGGACGGGGCATATATTGATTTGAATAAGACCAATCTGGCATACGTTGTTGGTTAAAGTTATAATATGCCAGGTTGGTAGTATTCGAGTCAAAAGAGGTCGGTGTGAAGTATGGATTACTATATGCATTAGAATAATTATAGTTATAATCCATATCATAAAGATATCGAAAATAAAACAAACAACAAGCAAGCAAACAAACAAACAAACAATAATCTAGCTTTAGTTAGGTTAGACCTTAGACATAGACGATTCCTAACTGGTTAAACTGTCCAGGGGGTATATTGCAGAATCTGACCACAAATTAATTGGTTAGGTAGGGATAAGACCAGTGGGAGGTATCCGTGCCTAAGCAATAGGCCTAATTATGTCAAATCACTGATCTTCGAGATTTCACCTCTCAATCCCCAACCTTTGACACCAATTTGGAAAGAGTCAAATTTTAATCAATTTTCCCCTTAGGTTAGTCTTTTATTAAGTCTAAGATGTCCTTAGGGCCAATATCTACTCAATTTTAAGTTAGGCTTGGGTTAGTGAGTGAGAAGATTATTTGTGGGCTATGAGAGGGTAATGACTTTCTCACCATATCTTATTTATAGGATAAGCCCTTAATTCAGTTTAGTGTAGCGTACAAGTATACAGCAAAAAGTAATACTCAAGTAATATTTCATATAAGAATGAATCCTATACTAAAAGCTATGCACACATATCTTGACTCTAGAACTTTTCAACAGTAAATAGAAAATGTAACGAAATAAACATGTGCCTAAATGCAAGTCTAAACATTTTTTAGTATTTACAAGCAAAATTTACTGTTGAGATTAGAAAAGTATGTACAGTGAGTTAAATAAGAAAATAAATAGCTGCAGAAATTTTAAACTTTGTGATTCAACTAACCTACTAAAATACAGGTTAGTAGTTCGCTCAGATTGCCGTGGGAATGCGACAGATCTGAGGTCTTTTACGTTTTGCTTTCTTGAGCAGAATTCAGGGCCACTTATATGTCCCCTGTAGAAAAATTTCTTTGATGTCTCCTTTTGTACACAAGAACAAAGAAGAAAGTTAACCAAAATAGTAAATTAAAAAGAGTTACTTACCGTCCCTCCCCAGTAACGGCGCCAAAATTTGATTGAGATTTTATCTGCACACAGAAAATACAGAATAATAGAAGTGTAAGGTACTCAATATTATCGCGATAGCAAGTGGCTATGCGGATCGTGATCCACAAGAAGGAATTTGCGATGGAAGCTTTTAGTAAGTTCTCTTTTAGTTCACTAAAAATGGTTAAAGTTCTTCTCCTAGTTATTGTAAAGAAAGGGAAAGTAATCTATGGTTAAGTTGAGAAGAAAGTGGTCGATTGAGAAGGTGGAGAAAATAGAAAATGATTTTGTATAAAGAAAGTGAAAATAGTGAATAGAATTGAGAGTTGGTGATGATGGTGATCTAAACTAAAAATTAAAAAAAGGAAGAAAACCTAAAAGAGCTTACTTACCTCTTCCGGTTTATGACTTACCTTGAATCCTTGGCAAAGACTTACCTCGTCTTGAAAGCGAGCAAAACATGATAAATAGGATCTTCCCCGTTCCCAGACTTAAACTATAAATTTAAAAGCAAGCAGAAAAAATAGAAGTGACTATCCATCACCATAAGCCATCCAAGTCACTTGCAATGGCAAGACATATTCGATGCTATAGGTTTCATTTGGATTATCATTAAAAACTTGTAACACCCCGCTCCCAGAATACGTACTTAGTTGCGTATTCAGATTTTACGATCGTATTTTTCGATTTACCTCCTGTATTTGTTTTGTATTATGAACTATTTATATGATCGTTTTGTCTTGGACCCGGATTCACGTACTCGGAGTCAGCCCTAGTCTGAACCGAGGACCCGATCCTAGGGTATTACTCGATTTGGTCTTTCTGGTATTTAGATTTGACCGATTTCAGTTTTAACATCATTTTCCAATATTTTAGATTTTCTATGATTTTCTGGAATTTTCCTGAATTAAATTGAAAATCTTCAAAACCGGTGTCGACCAGTGCCGCTGACCGATTCCCGGATTTTTAATTTACAAACGGATTGGAATTACTAGAAGTGTCTTTTTACATTATTTCTTAAAATCACATTTCCTATCTAAATACTTTTTCTGAGGATTTTATGAATTTATGAAAATTCCACCGAATTGGGTGTCGGCCAGTATCGCTGGTTGATTCCAGGATTTTTAGTTTACAATCAGAATTGAATTTCTGAATTCTGCTTTCACTTTACTTCTTAAAATCATATTTTATTCTTTAATACATTTTCTGAGATTTTTCAGAATTTATCAAAATCCGGCCGACCTGGTGTAAACCGGTATCGGCGGTTGACTTCCGGATTTTTAATTTGAAAACGGGATTTTATTTCTAAAAACCGATTTCATATTATTCCTCAGGATGACGTTTTCTACCTCCGGGTATTTTTTGGGATTTTTCCGGAACAGTCGATTTTTCGCGACCATATTATAATATTATTATTTTTATCTTTTCTTTCTTTCTTTCTTTCTTTCCTTTTCTTTTCCCTCAACCGACTTCACCAACGCCACCTCACCCCCTCATTTAATTCCCTCTCCCATCCATCCCATCTCCATCACTCCCTTTTCCTTTTTCTTTTTCCTTTCTTTTTCTTTCTTTTCTTCTTCCTTCTCCTCATTTCTTTTCTTCCTCTTCTTCTCCAAGAGATGACCGGCGCCCAATCGGCCAGCACTACCGCCGCGAGGAGACCCCGAACTCCGGCCATCTCCTTCTCCTCTCTCCTTTTCTTTTCCTTTCTTTCTTTTTCTTTTCTTTTCCTTTTCTTTCTCTTCCTTTTTCTCTTCCTTCCCAGATCCGGCCACGGTCTCTCCGTCGCCGAGCTCCTCCCTCCTCCGGCACCCCCAGCGGGGGCTGACCGCCGCCGGCGTGACGCCGGTGGCCTGGGCGCGGCCAGGGGCCTCCTGGCCCCCTGTGCGCGGAGTGGAGGGGGCAGCAGCCCCCTCCCTTCACCTCCTTTGGGGTGGTCGCAGGCCACCCCTGGCCTGCGCCGGCGGCAAGGGCCGGTGCAGACACTCTCCCCTCCGCCCTCTGGCCGCCCTGCGGCGGCCAGAGCTCGGCCCGGCCAGGGCAACAGGCCCTGGCCGGGGCTCTGTTGGAGGGAGGGGCTGCCCCCCTCCTGTTTCTCCCCTGGGGTGGCCACCGGCCACCCCAGCTCAGGCGCCGCCGGCGATCCGCCGGCGGCCGGCGGCTGTGCCAGCCAGGGGGCTGGAATCCCCCTGTGCGTGAGCTAAGGGGGGTGCTGCCCCCCTATCTTCTCTCTCTCTCTCTCACTTCCTGTACCTCCCTTTCTCTCTCCTGAATTCATTCTCTCTTCTCTCTCTACTCTCTCTCCTCTCTCTCTCTCCTGCCCTCTTCTCTCTCTCTTCTCTCTCTCCTCCCATTACAATCTCTCTCTCTCTCAAGATTCTCTCTCCCCTCTCTAACTTACTCTTTCTCTCTAGATCTCCCCCTGTAGTTCTTTCTCTCTCTAGATTCTCTCTCTAGGAATCTCTTTCTCTCTCCTGTACTGTCTCTCCTTATCTCCCTGTCTCTCTCTATTAAATTCTGACGCGGATCTCACCCCGCGTCCAGGCAACCCCTTAACGCGAATCTTCGCGTTCGTGGCATCCCTTGACGCGGATCTTCGCGTTCTTGTATCGACGCAACGCGGAGATAATAACCACGTCTGTGTCCTCGTGCCCTGACTTGAACGCGGGTCTCGAACCCCGCATTCGTGGCATCTTCGCGACGCGACTCCCGCGTCTGCGATTCCCGCGTCTCAATCTCAAAAACCCGCGTCTCCCTGTGTCTCTTTCTCTCTAGGTTTCTCCCTCTTTCTTTCTCTTACTCTTTCTCTCTCCTCTTCACCTTCTCTCTCCAATATTTTCATATTATTATATTTTATGGCGCGTGCGCGAGTTCCATGGATTTCGGCATTTCCGGTGATTTAGGCGAGTATCCTCGCTCTCGCCTCCATTTGGGTTTCCCCGCTTCGTCGGGCCGACATGTATTTTATTCCATGTTTTCATGTATTATGTATTGGGTTGAGTCCCTGTATCTGTGTATGGCCGAGTGCCAGTGACTGGACATGTATTGCTCTGTGACGAATGCTTGTATAGGGTAGTTTCATTCTTGTACATATACCATGCTTGTGATGTATTTTACTGCTTTATACCATGCGTGGCCGACCTTTCGTGGTCGTTGGACTCTGGGTTTCTGCCCACTCCTGGGATGGCTAGTAGTCACCGAGAGTGCGCTTAAACCCCAAGCGTACTTGGCTTCCGGACCCTTCAGCCTCCGGTCCCTCACTATCTCGAAAGAGGCGTGATTGGGATCGTCAGGTTTCTCATTCAGCCTCCGGTCTCTCACTATCTCGAAAGAGACGTGATTGGGATCGTCAGGTTTCTCAGCTCCGTCTGGTGAGCATACTTAGCGCTCAGTGCTTTATTCACTAAATTTGTTTAGGCGAGTTGCTGCCGGATTTTCTACTCGTATCTTAAACCGAGTTGTCCCGGTAACCTCGCAGAGCGCATTAGTGTCTAAACTCTGTTCGGTGCCTGTGCCTCCAGCTTGTTTAGCTCCGCCTGGTTATCATGATCAGCGTTCAGCGCTTTACCACTAGATTCGTCTAAGCAAGATGCTGCCGGATTTTCTACTCGCACTTTAAGCCGAGTCGTCCCGGTAATCATGCCAGACGCTCCAGTGTTAAATACTGTTTGTTGTCTGTACACTCCAGCTTGCTCAGCTCCGCTTGATTGTGCTCAGCTACTATTCTATCACATGCCATGTATTTACCTGATAAGTTAACACTTGACATGCCATGTCATTACTTCATACCTGTCTTTTACATGCTACTATTTAACACCTGTTTGTACCACCTGACAACTGCCGTGTTATCACCTAACACCAGACCTGCTACTACTTGGCAAGGCCCCTTGCTACGACATGACTTGCCACCGGACTAATATCAATCTCTTAACATGATTGGTCACCTGCCAAATATCATTCTCCTGTCATGCTATCACTTGACACCCGGCATGATATACTTGACCTTGTGATTATCACATTTACGGGAATCCTGCCTTGTTATCCTGTACTATGTACAGTGACCTGTTATCCTGTATTACATACAGTGACCTGAACTCCTGAACTCCTGATCATGTCTTGCACCTGTTATTCCCGTAAATTGATAATTACCAATAAATCATAAAAAGGAACAACTTGCATCGGGTCGGGGGAAACTTGCGGCTATCAATATGTGTTCGTGTTTACAGTGGTATTAGGCATGTTGTGCAACTAAAACTTCCGGTCTGACCTGTGGGCCTCCAGGGGACCGAGGGGAGAGCTGGCTCCCTCCTTCCTGGTACCATTATGATAAGGGCATCCATAAGACCCTCCTGATCGCCTTGCGGCAGGTTCCGTCACCAAGCAACGGAACAATCCTGGGCCGTGGTCCCGGGTATGTACGGGACCCACTGTAAACATAGTTCGTTGATACCCCCGCTGGTTTCCAATAACAGCCTTGCTTTACTCAGATATGGATATATGTGTGCTGGGACGCTAGTTCACATATCTAGATATCAGGGTAAGATGAGTAATAATAAAGTGTCAAGATGATAACCTGCTCTTTAAGTTGTAAGTAGAAGTATGTGGAATGGGACGCATACTGAAGCCTGCAACTTAGACGGCTATGAATTTGTGATATGCCTCGCCATATTTGCTTGTACTGGATTTTACTTCGGATTTCCGGTTTTATGATTATTATTATATTTGCTGCTCATACCCTGCTTCACCACCCGTATTCCATTCCTCCAATCTCCTGTTCTTATCTTATCATACCATGAATACTTCCTGTTTGATATCACTTGTTCTATGTCTACTAGCTCCTGCATGTTTATGGTCACGACACGGTTTTCAATGCATGATTATGATTCGGTTTTATCGATACACTTGTACTTATCTCAGCACGCCATCTGGCTTTTGTATCACCACTCGCCTGGGGAGTTCTATCTGACTCCCCTGGATCCTCATGTCCAGGTCATGGAGCTTGGAACGTGTGGATTCTCCCAGTTGCTGATCAGAGTGGCGCAGCGGTAGCGTGGATCTCCAGCAGACCGCTCAGAGCTCTATTCTTCCAGGCTCCCTGTGCGCCTCTTGAGTTTTCCTTTTGTAAACTCGTGAGTGCCTTTGATATTGTTCATACTTGTACACCTCTTTGTAATCTCGCAATTGCGCATATCAGTGATGTAATATTCATGTAATATTGGGTCACCTCTGGTGATAACTCTGTAATTGTACTCATATGTTAGAATGTATAATGCACCACTTGCTTCCGTACTCTGATTCTTGCCTGTACTGATGCTTAGCGTATATACGTGAGGATATTTCTGACCTGCGTATATACGTCACAGTAACGTCTCCGTACCCGCCGGGATCGGGGCGTTAAAGGGTGGTATCAGAGCCTAGGCTCTCACATCCTCAGTACGTCCAGATGGCAAATTAATGGTAAAGAAATTTGCAACTGGAATGCATAAGTCCTGGTTATACAATCCAACTACAAGTACAGAGTTATCTATTTTTCTTGATCATCTTTCCTTTGATTCCTAATTTCCTCTATCTTTCCCCTGTTTTGGTTTTTCGAAGCCTTTATACCAACTTAAGATATGAATAGACTAGAGAGGTAGTGGCTGGTTCTGAGTGAAGCGATTATATGATCCCTTCGGCCAACTCTATGAAGCTCTGGTATTCTCAGGATTGATCTCAAATAGGTTATCTTTCAGAAGTCAGTTGTCAGGATTCTCTGCGGGTATTCTATATTCTCGGCTATATATTTTGGAGTGATCGATGCCTGGTATTCAGAATTCTTAATTATCGTTCTTCCTTATTATGCTCAGTATTATCGGGATTTTCTTTATCTTAAGTATTCTGGCTTATTCTCGGAGAGCTATCAAGTATTCAGAACAGCTGGAATTCTGTAGCAAAGCAATGATATCAGATCAGTATTATTTGGCATTGTTCGAAGATTTATACAGCCTGAAGTGCAGAGGATATCTATATTCTGATTATTGTTCAGTCAACTTGAGAGCCCTACCTATAGTGCTTCATATCTTAATTGGTATAATTCCCGTCCATGTCCCCTTTGTGTTCAATTTATCCCTTATCGAAATTGCGAGGACGCAATTTTTTGTAAGGTGGATGGATTGTAACACCCCGCTCCCAGAATACGTACTTAGTTGCGTATTCAGATTTTACGATCTTATTTTTCGATTTACCTCCTGTATTTGTTTTATATTATGAACTATTTATATGATCGTTTTGTCTTGGACTCGGATTCACGTACTCGGAGTCAGCCCTAATCTGAACCAAGGACCCGATCCTAGGGTATTACTCGATTTGGTCTTTCTGGTATTTAGATTTGACCGATTTCAGTTTTAAACATCATTTTCCAATATTTTAGATTTTCTATGATTTTCTGGAATTTTCCTGAATTAAATTGAAAATCTTCAAAACCGGTGTCGACCAGTGCCGCTGACCGATTCCCGGATTTTTATTTACAAACGGATTAGAATTACTAGAAGTGCCTTTTTACATTATTTCTTAAAATCACATTTCCTATCTAAATACTTTTTCTGAGGATTTTATGAATTTATGAAAATTCCACCGAATTGGGTGTCGGCCAGTATCGCTGGTTGATTCCAGGATTTTTAGTTTACAATCGGAATTGAATTTCTGAATTCTGCTTTCACTTTACTTCTTAAAATCATATTTTATTTGTTAATACATTTTCTGAGATTTTTCAGAATTTATCAAAATCCGGCCGACCCGGTGTAAACCGGTATCGGCGGTTGACTTCCGGATTTTTAATTTGAAAACGGGATTTTATTTCTGAAAACCGATTTCATATTATTCCTCAGGATGACGTTTTCTACCTCCGGGTATTTTTTGAGATTTTTCCGGAACAGTCGATTTTTCGCGACCATATTATAATATTATTATTTTTATCTTTTCTTTCTTTCCTTCTTTCTTTCCTTTTCTTTTCCCTCAACCGACTTCACCAACGCCACCTCACCCCCTCATTTAATTCCCTCTCCCATCCATCCCATCTCCATCACTCCTTTTCCTTTTTCTTTTTCCTTTCTTTTCTTTCTTTTCTTCTTCCCTTCTCCTCATTTCTTTTCTTCCTCTTCTTCTCCAAGAGATGACCGGCGCCCAACCGGCCACCACCACCGCCGGCGCCTTTGGCCACCACGATGCCGGCGAGGAGACACCCGAACTCCGGCCATCTCCTTCTCCTCTCTCCTTTTCTTTTCCTTTCTTTCTTTTTCTTTTCTTTTCCTTTTCTTTCTCTTCCTTTTTCTCTTCCTTCCCCAGATCCGGCCACGGACTCTCCGTCGCCGAGCTCCTCCCTCCTCCGGCACCCCCGGCGGGGGCTGACCGCCGGCGGCCTGGGCGCGGCCAGGGGGCCTCCTGGCCCCCTGTGCGCGGAGTGGAGGGGGCAGCAGCCCCCTCCCTTCACCTCCTTTGGGGTGGCCGCAGGCCACCCCTGGCCTGCGCCGGCGGCAAGGGCCGGCGCAGAAACTCTCCCCTCCGCCCTCTGGCCGCCCTGCGGCGGCCAGAGCTCGGCCCGGCCAGGGCAACAGGCCCTGGCCGGGGCTCTGTTGGAGAGAGGGGGCTGCCCCCCTCCTGTTTCTCCCCTGGGGTGGCCACCGGCCACCCCAGCTCCGGCGCCGCCGGCGGCTGTGCCGGCCAGGGGGCTGGAAGCCCCCTGTGCGTGAGCTAAGGGGGGTGCTTCCCCTATCTTCTCTCTCTCTCACTTCCTGTACCTCTCTTTCTCTCTCCTGAATTCATTCTCTCTTCTCTCTCTACTCTTTCTCCTCTCTCTCTCCTGCCCTCTTCTCTCTCTCCTCCCATTACAATCTCTCTCTCTTTCTCTCAAGATTCTCTCTCCCCTCTCTAACTTACTCTTTCTCTCTCTAGATCTCCCCCTCTAGTTCTTTCTCTCTCTTGATTCTCTCTCTAGGAATCTCTTTCTCTCTCCTGTATTGTCTCTCCTTATCTCCCTGTCTCTCTCTGTTAAATTCTGACGCGGATCTCACCCCCGCGTCCAGGCAACCCTTTAACGCGAATCTTCGCGTTCGTGGCATCCCTTGACGCGGATCTTCGCGTTCTTGTATCGACGCAACGCGGAGATAATAACCGCGTCTGTGTCCTCGTGCCCTGACTTGAACGCGGGTCTCGAATCCCGCATTCGTGGCATCTTCGCGACGCGACTCCCGCGTCTGCGATTCCCGCGTCTCACTCTCAAAAACCCGCGTCTCCCTGTGTCTCTTTCTCTCTCTAGGTTTCTCCCTCTTTCTTTCTCTAACTCTTTCTCTCTCCTCTTCACCTTCTCTCTCCAATATTTTCATATTATTATATTTTAAGGCGTGTGCGCGAGTTCCATGGATTTCGGCATTTCCGGTGATTTAGGCGAGTATCCTCGCTCTCGCCTCCATTTGGGTTTCCCCGCTTCGTCGGGCCGACATGTATTTTATCCCATGTTTTCATGTATTATGTATTGGGCTGAGTCCCTGTATCTGTGAATGGCCGAGTGCCAGTGACTGGACATGTATTGCTCTGTGACGAATGCTTGTATAGGGTAGTTTCATTCTTGTACATATACCATGCTTGTGATGTATTTTACTGCTTTATACCATGCGTGGCCGACCTTTCGTGGTCGTTGGACTCTGGGTTTCTGCCCACTCCTGGGATGGCTAGTAGTCACCGAGAGTGCGCTTAAACCCCGAGCGTACTTGGCTTCCGGACCCTTCAGCCTCCGGTCCCTCACTATCTCGAAAGAGGCGTGATTGGGATCGTCAGGTTTCTCATTCAGCCTCCGGTCTCTCACTATCTCGAAAGAGATGTGATTGGGATCGTCAGGTTTCTCAGCTCCGTCTGGTGAGCATACTTAGCGCTCAGTACTTTATTCACTAAATTTGTTTAGGCGAGTTACTGCCGGATTTTCTACTCGTATCTTAAACCGAGTTGTCCCGGTAACCTCGCAGAGCGCATTAGTGTCTAAACTCTGTTCGCTGCCTGTGCCTCCAGCTTGTTTAGCTCCGCCTGGTTATCATGATCAGCGTTCAGCGCTTTACCACTAGATTCGTCTAGGCAAGATGCTGCCGGATTTTCTACTCGCACTTTAAGCCGAGTCGTCCCGGTAATCATGCCAGACGCTCCAGTGTTAAATACTGTTTGTTGTCTGTACACTCCAGCTTGCTCAGCTCCGCTTGATTGTGCTCAGCTACTATTCTATCACATGCCATGTATTTACCTGATAAGTTAACACTTGACATGCCATGTCATTACTTCATACATGTCTTTTACATGCTACTATTTAACACCTGTTTGTACCACCTGACAACTGCCGTGTTATCACCTAACACCAGACCTGCTACTACTTGGCAAGGCCCCTTGCTACGACATGACTTGCCACTGGACTAATATCAATCTCTTAACATGATTGGTCACCTGCCAAATATCATTCTCCTGTCATGCTATCACTTGACACCCGGCATGATATACTTGACCTTGTGATTATCACATTTACGGGAATCCTGCCTTGTTATCCTGTACTATGTACAGTGACCTGTTATCCTGTATTACATACAGTGACCTGAACTCCTGAACTCCTGATCATGTCTTGCACCTGTTATTCCCGTAAATTGATAATTACCAAATAAATCATAAAAAGGAACAACTTGCATCGGGTCGGGGGAAACTTGCGGCTATCAATATGTGTTCGTGTTTACAGTGGTATTAGGCATGTTATGCAACTAAAACTTCCGGTCTGACCTGTGGGCCTCCAGGGGACAGAGGGGAGAGCTGGCTCCCTCCTTCCTGGTACCATCATGATAAGGGCATCCATAAGACCCTCCTGATCGCCTTGCGGCAGGTTCCGTCACCAAGCAAAGGAACAATCCTGGGCCGTGGTCCCGGGTATGTACGGGACCCACTGTAAACATAGTTCGTTGATACCCCCGCTGGTTTCCAATAACAGCCTTGCTTTACTCAGATATGGATATATGTGTGCTGGGACGCTAGTTCACATATCTAGATATCAGGGTAAGACGAGTAATAATAAAGTGTCAAGATGATAACCTGCTCTTTAAGTTGTAAGTAGAAGTATGTGGAATGGGACGCATACTGAAGCATGCAACTTAGACGGCTATGAATCTGTGATATGCCTCGCCATATTTGCTTGTACTGGATTTTACTTCGGATTTCCGATTTTATGATTATTATTATATTTGCTGCTCATACCCTGCTTCACCACCCGTATTCCATTCCTCCAGTCTCCTGTTCTTATCTTATCATACCATGAATACTTCCTGTTTGATATCACTTGTTCTATGTCTACTAGCTCCTGCATGTTTATGCTCACGACACGGTTTTCAATGCATGATTATGATTCGGTTTTATCGATACACTTGTACTTATCTCAGCACGCCATCTGGCTTTTGTATCACCACTCGCCTGGGGAGTTCTATCTGACTCCCCTGGATCCTCATGTCCAGGTCATGGAGCTTGGAACGTGTGGATTCTCCCAGTTGCTGATCAGAGTGGCGCAGCGGTAGCGTGGTCTCCAGCAGACCGCTCAGAGCTCTATTCTTCCAGGCTCCCTGTGCGCCTCTTGAGTTTTCCTTTAAACTCGTGAGTGCCTTTGATACTGTTCATACTTGTACACCTCTTTGTAATCTCGCAATTGCGCATATCAGTGATGTAATATTCATGTAATATTGGGTCACCTCTGGTGATAACTCTGTAATTGTACTCATATGTTAGAATGTATAATGCACCACTTGCTTCCGTACTCTGATTCTTGCCTGTACTGATGCTTAGCGTATATACGTGAGGGTATTTCTGACCTGCGTATATACGTCGCAGTAACGTCTCCGTACCCGCCGGGATCGGGGCGTTACAGGGTGGTATCAGAGCCTAGGCTCTCACATCCTCAGTACGTCCAGATGGCAAATTAATGGTAAAGAAATTTGCAACTGGAATGCATGAGTCCTGGTTATACAATCCAACTACAAGTACAGAGTTATCTATTTTTCTTGATCATCTTTCCTTTGATTCCTAATTTCCTCTATCTTCCCCTGTTTTGATTTTTCGAAGCCTTTATACCAACTTAAGATATGGATAGACTAGAGAGGTGTGGCTGGTTCTGAGTGAAGCGATTATATGATCCCTTCGGCAAACTCTATGAAGCTCGGGTATTCTCAGGATTGATCTCAAACAGGTTATCTTTCAGAAGTCAGTTGTCAGGATTCTCTGCGGGTATTCTATATTCTCGGCTATATATTTTGGAGTGATCGATGCCTGGTATTCAAATTCTTAATTATCGGTCTTCCTTATTATGCTCAGTATTATCGGGATTTTCTTTATCTTAAGTATTCTGGCTTATTCTCGAGAGCTATCAAGTATTCAGAACAGCTGGAATTCTATAGCAAAGCAATGATATCAGATCAGTATTATTTGGCATTGTTCGAAGATTTATACAGCCTGAAGTGCAGAGGATATCTATATTCTGATTATTGTTCAGTCAACTTGAGAGCCCTACCTATAGTGCTTCATATCTTAATTGGTATAATTCCCGTCCATGTCCCCTTTGTGTTCAATTTACCCCTTATCGAAATTGCGAGGACGCAATTTTTTGTAAGGTGGATGGATTGTAACACCCAGCTCCCAGAATACGTACTTAGTTGCGTATTCAGATTTACGATCGTATTTTTCGTTTACCTCCTGTATTTGTTTTATATTATGAACTATTTATATGATCGTTTTGTCTTGAACCCGGATTCACGTACTCGGATTCAGCCCTAGTCTGAACCGAGGACCCGATCCTAGGGTATTACTCGATTTGGTCTTTCTGGTATTTAGATTTTTCCGATTTCAGTTTTAAACATCATTTTCCAATATTTTAGATTTTCTATGATTTTCTGAAATTTTCCTGAATTAAATTGAAAATCTTCAAAACCGGTGTCGACCAGTGTCGCTGACCGATTCCCGGATTTTTAATTTACAAACGGATTAGAATTACTAGAAGTGCCTTTTTACATTATTTCTTAAAATCACATTTCCTATCTAAATACTTTTTCTGAGGATTTTATGAATTTATGAAAATTCCACCGAATTGGGTGTCGTCCAGTATCGCTGGTTGATTCCAGGATTTTTAGTTTACAATCAGAATTGAATTTCTGAATTCCGCTTTTACTTTACTTCTTAAAATCATATTTTATTCGTTAATACATTTTCTGGGATTTTTCAGAATTTATCAAAATCCGGCCGACCCGTGTAAACCGGTATCGGCGGTTGACTTCCGGATTTTTAATTTGAAAACGGGATTTTATTTCTGAAAACCGATTTCATATTATTCCTCAGGATGACGTTTTCTACCTCCGGATATTTTTTGGAATTTTTCCGGAACAGTCGATTTTTCGCGACCATATTATAATATTATTATTTTTATCTTTTCTTTCTTTCCTTCTTTCTTTCCTTTTCTTTTCCTCAACCGACTTCACCAACGCCACCTCAACCCCTCATTTATTCCCTCTCCCATCCATCCCATCTCCATTACTCCCTTTTCCTTTTTCTTTTTCCTTTCTTTTTCTTTCTTTTCTTCTTCCCTTCTCCTCATTTCTTTTCTTCCTCTACTTCTCCAAGAGATGACCGGCGCCCAACCGGCCACCACCACCGCCGGCGCCTCTGGCCACCACGACGCCAGCGAGGAGACCCCCGAACTCTGGCCATCTCCTTCTCCTCTCTCCTTTTCTTTTCCTTTCTTTCTTTTTCTTTTCTTTTCCTTTTCTTTCTCTTCCTTTTTCTCTTCCTTCCCCAGATCCGGCCACGGTCTCTCCGTCGCCGAGCTCTTCCCTCCTCCGGCACCCCCGCGGGGGCTGACCGCCGCCGGCGTGACGCCGGCGGCCTGGGCGCGGCCAGGGGGCCTCCTGGCCCCCTGTGCGCGGAGTGGAGGGGGCAGCAGCCCCCTCCCTTCACCTCCTTTGGGGTGGCCGCAGGCCACCCCTGGCCTGCGCCGGCGGCAAGGGCCGGCGCAGACACTCTCCCCTCCGCCCTCTGGCCGCCCTGCGGCGGCCAGAGCTCAGCCCGGCCAGGGCCTGTGGCCGGGGCTCTGTTGGAGGGAGGGGGCTGCCCCCCTCCTGTTTCTCCCCTGGGGTGGCCACCGGCCACCCCAGCTCCGGCGCCGCCGGCGATCCGCCAGCGGCCGGCGGCTGTGCCGGCCAGGGGGCTGGAAGCCCCCTGTGCGTGAGCTAAGGGGGGTGCTGCCCCCTATCTTCTCTCTCTCTCTCTCTCACTTCCTGTACCTCTCTTTCTCTCTCCTGAATTCATTCTCTCTTCTCTCTCTACTCTCTCTCCTCTCCCTCTCTCCTGCCCTCTTCTCTCTCTCTTCTCTCTCCCTCCCATTACAATCTCTCTCTCTTTCTCTCAAGATTCTCTCTCCCCTCTCTAACTTACTCTTTCTCTCTCTAGATCTCCCCCTTTAGTTCTTTCTCTCTCTAGGAATCTCTTTCTCTCTCCTGTACTGTCTCTCCTTATCTCCCTGTCTCTCTCTGTTAAATTCTGACGCGGATCTCACCCCCGCGTCCAGGCAACCCCTTAACGCGAATCTTCGCGTTCGTGGCATCCCTTGACGCGGATCTTCGCGTTCTTGTATCGACGCAACGCGGAGATAATAACCGCGTCTGTGTCCTCGTGCCCTGACTTGAACGCGGGTCTCGAACCCCGCGTTCGTGGCATCTTCGCGACGCGACTCCCGCGTCTGCGATTCCCGCGTCTCACTCTCAAAAACCCGCATCTCCCTGTGTCTCTTTCTCTCTCTAGGTTTCTCCCTCTTTCTTTCTCTAACTCTTTCTCTCTCCTCTTCACCTTCTCTCTCCAATATTTTCATATTATTATATTTTATAGCGCGTGCGCGAGTTCCATGGATTTCGGCATTTCCGGTGATTTAGGCGAGTATCCTCGCTCTCGCCTCCATTTGGGTTTCCCCGCTTCGTCGGGCCGACATGTATTTTATTCCATGTTTTCATGTATTATGTATTGGGCTGAGTCCCTGTATCTGTGTATGGCCGAGTGCCAGTGACTGGACATGTATTGCTCTGTGACGAATGCTTGTATAGGGTAGTTTCATTCTTGTACAAATACCATGCTTGTGATGTATTTTACTGCTTTATACCATGCGTGGCTGACCTTTCGTGGTCGTTGGACTCTGGGTTTCTGCCCACTCCTGGGATGGCTAGTAGTCACCGAGAGTGCGCTTAAACCCCGAGCGTACTTGGCTTCCGGACCCTTCAGCCTCCGGTCTCTCACTATCTCGAAAGAGGCGTGATTGGGATCGTCAGGTTTCTCATTCAGCCTCCGGTCTCTAACTATCTCGAAAGAGAAGTGATTGGGATCGTCAGGTTTCTCAGCTCCGTCTGGTGAGCATACTTAGCGCTCAGTGCTTTATTCACTAAATTCGTTTAGGCGAGTTGCTGCCGGATTTTCTACTCGTATCTTAAACCGAGTTGTCCCGGTAACCTCGCAGAGCGCATTAGTGTCTAAACTCTGTTCGCTGCCTGTGCCTCCAGCTTGTTTAGCTCCGCCTGGTTATCATGATCAGCGTTCAGCGCTTTATCACTAGATTCGTCTAGGCAAGATGCTGCCGGATTTTCTACTCGCACTTTAAACCGAGTCGTCCCGGTAATCATGCCAGACGCTCCAGTGTTAAATACTGTTTGCTGTCTGTACACTCCAGCTTGCTCAGCTCTGCTTGATTGTGCTCAGCTACTATTCTATCACATGCCATGTATTTACCTGATAAGTTAACACTTGACATGCCATGTCATTACTTCATACCTGTCTTTTACATGCTACTATTTAACACCTGTTTGTACCACCTGACAACTGCAGTGTTATCACCTAACACCAGACCTGCTACTACTTGGCAAGGCCCCTTGCTACGACATGACTTGCCACCGAACTAATATCAATCTCTTGACATGATTGGTCACCTGCCAAATATCATTCTCCTGTCATGCTATCACTTGACACCCGGCATGATATACTTGACCTTGTGATTATCACATTTACGGGAATCCTGCCTTATTATCCTGTACTATGTACAGTGACCTGTTATCCTGTATTACATACAGTGACCTGAACTCCTGAACTCCTGATCATGTCTTGCACCTGTTATTCCCGTAAATTGATAATTACCAAATAAATCATAAAAAGGAACAACTTGCATCGGGTCGGGGGAAACTTGCGGCTATCAATATGTGTTCGTGTTTACAGTGGTATTAGGCATGTTGTGCAACTAAAACTTCCGGTCTGACCTGTGGGCCTCCAGGGGACCGAGGGAGAGCTGGCTCCCTCCTTCCTGGTACCATCATGATAAGGGCATCCATAAGACACTCCTGATCGCCTTGCGGCAGGTTCCGTCACCAAGCAACGGAACAATCCTGGGCCGTGGTCCCGGGTATGTACGGGACCCACTGTAAACATAGTTCGTTGATACCCCCGCTGGTTTCCAATAACAGCCTTGCTTTACTCAGATATGGATATATGTGTGCTGGGACGCTAGTTCACATATCTAGATATCAGGGTAAGACGAGTAATAATAAAGTGTCAAGATGATAACCTGCTCTTTAAGTTGTAAGTAGAAGTATGTGGAATAGGACGCATACTGAAGCCTGCAACTTAGACGGCTATGAATCTGTGATATGCCTCGCCATATTTGCTTGTACTGGATTTTACTTCGGATTTTCGGTTTTATGATTATTATTATATTTGCTGCTCATACCCTGCTTCACCACCCGTATTCCATTCCTCCAGTCTCCTGTTCTTATCTTATCATACCATGAATACTTCCTGTTTGATATCACTTGTTCTATGTCTACTAACTCCTGCATGTTTATGGTCACGACACGGTTTTCAATGCATGATTATGATTCGGTTTTTATCGATACACTTGTACTTATCTCAGCACGCCATCTGGCTTTTGTATCACCACTCACCTGGGGAGTTCTATCTGACTCCCCTGGATCCTCATGTCCAGGTCATGGAGCTTGGAACGTGTGGATTCTCCCAGTTACTGATCAGAGTGGCGCAACGGTAGCGTGGATCTCCAGCAGACCGCTCAGAGCTCTATTCTTCCAGGCTCCCTGTGCGCCTCTTGAGTTTTCCCTTTGTAAACTCGTGAGTGCCTTTGATACTGTTCATACTTGTACGCCTCTTTGTAATCTCGCAATTGTGCATATCAGTGATGTAATATTCATGTAATATTGGGTCACCTCTGGTGATAACTCTGTAATTATACTCATATGTTGGAATGTATAATGCACCACTTGCTTCCGTACTCTGATTCTTGCCTGTACTGATGCTTAGCGTATATACGTGAGGGTATTTCTGACCTGCGTATATAGTCGCAGTAACGTCTCCGTACCCGCCGGGATCGGGGCGTTACAAAACTAGTAGAAGAAGAGTAAGAGAATAAGAAGAATATACATTATAACTTTGATTCGATTCAAATAAAAAGAAAGAAAAGAAGAACTTACACTGGTGTCACCCTCAATACAAGCTTCACTCTCATTCTTCCATGAAACTTTCCTCTCCTCTTAGTTACAAAAAGAAAAATAAAAATTACATTAAAAAACTAAAAACTTAAGTTACAAACTACAAAATAGTCTAGCATATGCATTCTGTTGAATCGTTCCCTCTGGCCTCAGAATTTACAGGTATTTATAGTTAAAATACAACGAGGGAGAGCGTCTGAAGATACGGGAGCAAACGCTCCCTGTATCTTAACTGTCTTGTCACGAAAACACAGTTTTAGCCACGTTTTCGTGGCTTAGGTGTGGCCAGGTGGCCACACCTGGGGGTGCAGGTCCCTAATTTGATGTTTCATCCATTTTTCTATCTGACTTCTCAATTTGAGCTAGGATTTGACGATACCAGTGTTGATCTTCTGCTAACCAAAATTGATTCATAAAAATCCGAATTTAACTGATTTCCATTTGGTTTTATCTTCCTGATATGCTCTGATCTTCAACTGAACATTTTCCATCATCCTTGATTTTGATTTGATCTGAATTTCATTGGGCTTTTCGGCTCATTTTCTCTCCTCGTTCATTTAGTAAAGGCCCTGTAAATAGTTAGATGAAATGATAATTAAATAGCAGAGTATATTAAATAAAATAATTTGGGAAATGTGGTGATAAATATGCAATATTGGCGACCGATCACTATGAAACACACATGTGTCGTGTCTACCTCTTCTTCGAATTCGCTCTCTGAATCCCATGTCGCCTTCAAAATTTTCTTCTTGTATGGTTTCTTGGAGGTTGAGGGTTTGCTCTTTATCTTTGAGTAATTGGCAATAACGTATCTGGGCTTCTGACAATTGTAGCAAACTATATTTTTCTCCTCCTCTTGCCATCTTCTTCTATTTTTAAACTTAGTCTTGTTATACATCTTATTCACTTTCTTCACGAGGGGGACAAATCTTCAACATCTTCAGGTCATCTTCTTCTTCGTCAAAGATGGAGGGAGTAGATTTGAAGGCAAGAGTCTTCTTCTTTTGGGGTGCCTTCTCTCTAGTTTTTCTTTCCATTTCATGGATTTTTAGATTCTCAATGAGACCATTAAGCTCTATCTCTTCTTTATTATTGAGCTCCTTCAATGTAGTTGACTTGACCTCCCAAGATGGTGAAAGAGCACGGATGACCTTTCTTACCTTTTGATCATTGTCTATTGCATCACCGAAAAAACAAGATCATTTGTGTTTTTAGTAAACTTGATAATTATGTCATTGATGAATTCATTCTCATTCATAGAAAAATTTTCATACTGGAAAGGCAAGAGATCAATTTTGGCTTTCTTGACTTGTAAAGTTCCCTGTGCGTGACTTCTAAGTGTAACCAAATCTCATAGGTGGATTTGCAATAAATTACGCTAGATATATCATTATCATTCAAGGATTGAAGCAATGCTTATTGAGCTTTTGCATTGACATCAAATTCTTTAGTTAATTTCAGACTAAGTGTCCTTATCACCATCGGATACACTAAAGAGTTTAGTCATCGCCTTTGCAACCTGACTTCCTAAAGATTGCAAGAACACGGTCATCTTAAGGCCATCAAATTTGGGTGGAGTCTTAACCCCTTCAGCTATGTATACTAGTGTGGATAGTAAGAAAAGATGTGAATGAAATGATTAGCAAAAAGATCTTTCTAAGGTGGTTAAACCAAAAACTAGAGTTCAAGGCTCTGTACACCTAGAGGGGGTGAATATGTGTAATGCTTATCTAATGCGAAAATATAATAATTAAAATAAATAATACAAATGGTTAGCTCAAATAAAAAAGTGAAGCCAAATTCTCAATAAGGTCTCTAGAACTTCACTTTTATGTTCCGCTAGATAAGAGTTTGAGATGCTCAATTTCTTTTTTGTTGAAAGAGGAGAACCGATAAGTGTGAATGATACAAGAGATGAAATAGCAAGTGCAATGAAACTAAACCCTCAAGTGCAAGCAATAAAGATAAAGTAAGAGCAAGAGAGAAAGCAATCACAAATACAAGAAATTTATTTCGATATTCGAGCACCAAACTCTACGTCCTCGTTTTCACCGCGTGAAGAAATTTTACTATCCACAAAGTAGCCTTCACAAAGGAACTATAAGATCTACATAAGACCTGGAGTACACAACTCCAATCTTCAATCCTCTACACAAGAGGTAACACAAAGCCAATAAGATTAACAAGCTCTTAGCAACCACAAAAGTTACAAACTCTTTCTTTACAACTTTAAGATTTTAAGTGGAGAAATGAAGCTCAAAAAAGTTTGTGAGAGAAAAAAATTCAATGTAAAGTAATTTTTAAGAACTGAAAACTTCAGAGCATGATTGAGAATTGAAAGCATTTTGATCAAAAAACTTGAGAAATAAAAACTTGATTTTTCTTGAAAGCTAAATCTCAAAAACATAAATAAAAACTTGTTAGAAACTTCTTATTTTCTCTCTCAAATGACCCATATATATAGGTAATAGATAAACACACATAGAAGAGAGTTCAGGGTTTAATCCAAGGTGATTAAGCCAAAAGAAGTAAAACTAGCCGTTTAAAGAAGATATAAAACTATCATTTTTGAAAAATATAGCCATTACTGTAGCAGACCCATACAGTCGGTCGACTGACAACTGGTCAAAACTAGCCATTGTAGGTTGTCGGTTGATCGGGCAGGCCAAAACAAACAGTAAGTCCTGACAGTTGGTCGGTCGACCGATGGGCTAAACTCAAAATCACTAGTCCAGAGGATTGATCGACCACGCGTTGGTCGAATAACCCAGAAAGTTCGACAGATAGGTCGGTCGGTCGCTCGATCGGCCGATCAACATGCACGGGCAAAGTAACCTTGTGCACATTCGGTCGACCTCTCATCAACTGAGACAGTGTTCAAAATACTGAACTCAACTGGCGGTCGACTGGCCAAGCCCAAAAGGAAGCAAAAACACCATTTTTGAAATTGAACCCATTTTTGAAATAATAATATAAGTATAAAAAAATGTTATGGTAACATATGGGTTTCAAGAAAACATGTATACAACTGGTTATAATAATTATGAGAAACATAGAACTTAAATCTATGACTAACTTATAAACAACAATTTTAAACTCTAAAAGATCTGAAAACTTGTTTTTGAGAAAAATGTCTATATATCTTCTTTGAGCATCAATTCACATCAAAACTAAACATATTAAGATCTTACAAAGGAGTTACTTAAGTTTCAAGTCTTCATCAAATAGGGCTTCTCCAAAATCCACATTTGATCATCCGAGTTTGGATCTCTTCCTTGACTCAACTTGATCTTCAAACCTTCCTAATGAGGGAGAGTAAGCATTTTATAAACTCTTGATCCTTGTAAGATTTTTAAACACTAGAACTTGGTTGGTACCTTATAACTACATCTGTTTTGTAATCATAAAACAAAGTCGGGGAGTTTACCTTCGGGCCAACAAGAATACTAATCCCAAGGACCCAAGAAGATATGGGTACCAAAAATACACCAAATTTAATTAAAGTATGTGTGTCCTCCTTCGAGACTTAGAAGGAGATGGTGCCTTGATGGTGGGTGTATTTGAAACTTGAAGGACAAACCCATTTGATACATCGTTATTGAAAAACACCTAGAGGGGGGTGAATAGGTGTAATTGCTAATCTAACAATCTTTTTAAAATTAAGATGAATGAATGATGCAACGATCTCTCAAAACAAGACTAAGAGCCGAATACCCCGTGAGAGGTTCTGAACTCCTTCCTCTCAATTCCCCTTAAATGGGTTAGAGGTGCGCAATGCAATCTTGTTGTATGAGATTGATCGACAAAATATCAATGAATGAATAATAGGCAATGATGAAGAGCACACAATATATCACAAGTAGAGGAAGCAAAAATACTTGAAACAATAAGCAATAGAGTGCAATTGAAAGTAAAGCAAAATAGAGAGCAAGAGCAAAAGACAATCGCAAACACAAGTATTTGTTTCGAGGTTCGAGCCACCGCTCTACTCCCCGCCTTCACCTCCGTGAAGGGTTTCCACTATCCACCGAGGACGCTTACAACGGTCTACCGAAGACCCGAGCACCGAGCTCCACCAATTACAATAACCTCTACCGAAGAGGTGTCTCCACAAGAACAAGAAGAAGGAACAAGTAGCCAAAGTGATCACAACAAGATCACTAAACTCTTTTACAAACTCTCACTCTTTTACAACTTCCTTATAGAATGAGTAAGGGAATTTTGGCTCTAAGGAGTGTAGTGAGAAAACTCAGTTGTAGAGATGATTTTTGCTGGAGAACACAACTGAAAACAAGCTCAAGAAAGAGTTGAAAATGAAGGGCTTAAAACACTTTTCTTCTCTTTTGAAAACTATGAAAACTTGAGGATTTTTCTTGGTGTTTTGTAAGAGACTCTTCTCCTCTATTTATAGGGAGAAAAATAGGTTAAAAACAATTTATTTTAATCTTATTTGACCTGAAAAAGATCTGTAAGCCCTGAAAAAGTCTGCCAAAAACAGTCTAAAAAACAGATTTCAGAATTGCACAAAAGAGGAAAGAGTCGTTGGGCTTTTGCAGGCTTGGCGGTCGACCGGGCCGGTCGGCCGCCAGCTCAGCTGGCAAAGAGCCGTTGGCTCGGGTCGACCGGTCCGGTCGACCGACCTCTAAGAGAAAACATAGTATTCTTCGGGCGGTCGACCGGGGCGGTCGACCCAGAAAACCCGAGAGCAACTGCTTACAGTCGGTCGACCCGGGCGGTCGGCCGACAGACGTGCACAAACGTGCACGTCCTGGCACTGGCGCCGGTCGACCGTGCCGGTCGGCCGGTCAGCCTGAAACAGGAAAACAGCAGGATTTAGAAGTTGGAAAATTTTGTAAAAATGTTTTAAAGTAGGGAAAGCTAAGTAATATGCTGGAAAGAGTATACATACATGATCTAAACATGATATTTATATTTGTAAAACTTAGGGTCATGAATATATATTTACTAAGGCATAAAACAAAAGTTTTGACCATGAAAACTTGAATACAAAAACGTGTGTGTGTTTCCTAGAGCCAATTTCCAAAACTCAAACTTTAATAATCTAATTCTTACATTGGTTCTAAGTACTACAAGTGCTTCAAGAGGGCTTTTCACCATAAGGTCTTCAACACTTGATTCTTGAGCCCAATTTGAGTTGACTTGAGTCCAAAATATTTGCTTATAGGGAATAACCTTCTAGATGAGTTAGATCCCTGAAACACACTTAAACAACAAACTCTATTAGTACAAATAACTAATATGTTTTGTAATCATCAAAACACACTAAACACGGGTGATTGTAACCTTGGGCCAACAATCTCCCCCTTTTTGATGATGACAAAACATATAGGTTATTTAAACAAAAATGGAAGAAGAGCTTGGAAAGCTCCCCCTCAAATAATGCTATGTATCAAAATGTCAATGAAGAGCTAAATACATAAGGCATTGAAAACACATAGTTTTGTTAAAAACTCAAATACTCAAATACATCAAAGTAATACACCATAAACAAACAACAAACAAACTTATACTTTTTCTCCCCTTTTTGTCATACATCAAAAAGGGTTAAACAAAACAAAAACAAAAGAGATTTTTCTTTAAGAATCCATAATGCAAACATTCAACTCACCACAAATAAAGGAAATCTAGCATAATCTAATGCTTTAGTAAAAATATCGGCAAGTTGAAAATTGGTAGAAACATAATCAATATCAATATCACCTTTCTCATAATGATCTCTAAGAAAGTGATATCTAATGTCAATGTGTTTGGTTTTACTATGTTGATTTGCATTCTTTGTCATGTGAATTGTACTAGTATTATCACAAAATATTTTAACATGATCAAAGTGTAAATCATAGTCGAGGAGAGTATGTTTCTTCCAAAGAACTTGTGCACAACAAGCTCCGGCTGCAACATACTCCGCCTCGGCGGTTGATAGGGCTACCGAATTTTGCTTTTTGGAAGACCAAGATACAAGACAATTACCTAAGAATTGACATGTTCCACTTGTGCTCTTCCTATCTACCCTACAACCCGCATAGTCGGCATCCGAAAAACTCTTCATATCAAATAGTTCGGTTTTCAGATACCACAACCCATTTCAATAGTGCCCTTAAGGTATTTAATAATGCGTTTTACCGCTACTAAATGAGACTCCTTAGGACATGATTGAAAACGAGCACAAAGACAAACGGAAAACATGATATCCGGCCTACTAGCCGTCTAATATAATAAACTACCTATCATGCTACGATAAAGTTTAATGTCTACACTTTTACCTTGTTCATCCTTATCAAGCTTGGTAGTTGTTGCCATGGGAGTTTTGCTCACTCTAGCGCCTTCAAGTCCGAACCTCTTGATGAGTTCCTTTGTGTACTTGGCTTGATTGATGAAAATCCCATCCTTCCTTTGCTTGATTTGGAGTCCAAGGAAATAGTTGAGTTCCCCCATCATAGACATTTCAAATTCATCCTTCATGCATGATTCAAAAGCTTGGTAAAGAGATTCATTAGTAGAACCAAAATAATATCATCTACATAAATTTGCACAATAAGAATATCATTTCCATATGTTTTGTAAATAAAGTTGTGTCAATTTTACCTTTCTTAAAATCATTTGAAATCAAAAATGAAGAAAGTCTTTCATACCAAGCCCTAGGGGCTTGTTTTAAACCATAAAGAGCTTTATCTAATTTAAACACAAAATCTGGATGTGTAAGATCAACAAACCCGGGGGTTGTTCAACATACACCTCCTCTTCAATAAACCATTTAGAAAAGCACTTTTGACATCCATTTGAAACAATTTAAAATCTTTATATGAGGCAAATGCTAGTGTCATCCGTATGGCTTCAAGCCGTGCTACAGGTGCAAAGGTTTCTTCAAAATCGATTCCTTCATTTGAGTGTAACCTTGGGCAACTAACCTAGCTTTATTCCTAACAACGTTACCCGATTCATCCAACTTGTTCTTAAAGATCCACTTAGTACCAATTGTTGGTCTATCGTGGGGCCTAGGGACAAGGTGCCAAACTTGGTTGCGCTCAAATTGATTGAACTCCTCTTGCATGGCTAGCAACCAATATGAATCGGCCTCGGCTTCGAGGACGTTCTTGGGTTCAGCATGAGAAATAAATGCATAATGTTCACAAAAGTCATGAAGTTTAGAGCGAGTGGTTACCCCTTTTGATACTTCACCTATGACGAGGTCCTTGGGATGATGAGGATTGTATCTCCAATCCTTTGAAAGTTGTTGAGTAGGCTCCACTTCAATTGATTGAATTTCATGTCCTTGAGCCTCTTCTACTTTAGCTTCACTTCCTTCATCATCCTTTGGCTTGTCTCCCATAGTAGGTGTATCCTCCAAGGTCACTTTCTCCAAGCCTTCATCCAAAACATCTATTTCTACAACATTCTTAACAAACAAGTTAGATTCTTCAAACTTAACATGTATAGATTCCTCAATAGTCAAAGATGATTTATTGAAGATTCTGTAAGCTTTACTAGTATTAGAATAACCCACAAAAATTGCCTCATAAGCTTTAGCATCAATTTTCCAAAATTATCTTTTGTATTTAAAACAAAACATTTGCATCCAAAAACCTTGAAATATGAAATATTTGGTTTTTTAGAAAAATACATTTCAAAAGAAGTCTTTGAAGTATTTTTACATAAGAAAACACGATTTGATATATAGCATGATGTATTTACGGCCTCGGCCCACAAATAATATGGTAGACATATTCACTTAGCATTGTCCTAGCCATCTCTTGTAAAGTTCGATTTTTCCGTTCAACTACTCCATTTTGTTGTGGAGTTCTATGACAAGAAAGTTCATGCTTAATTCCATGTTCTTCACAAAAAGTGGTAAAGGGTAGGTTAATGAATTCACCTCCTCTGTCACTTCTTATTCTTAAAATTGAAACATCTTTTTCTTTTTCAACTCTTTTCTTAAAAGATTGGAAATATGAAAGTGCTTGATTTTTGTGTTCAAGAAAGAAAACCCAAGTAAACCGTGAGAAGTCATCAACCAAAACAAATGCAAATCTATTCCCACTTAGACTTTTGGTTTGTGTAGGGCCAAATAGATCCATATGAATTAGCTCCAAAGGACGTGATGTCATGATATCCTTAATTGACTTGAAAGAAGACTTAGTTTGTTTCCCAAATTGACATGCGTCACAAACTCGGTCCTTTTCAAAACTCAAACAAGGAATACCTTTCACCATTTCCTTTGTGTTTAACCTAGATATATGGTCAAAAGAAATATGCCCTAATCTTCTATGCCACAACCAAGAGTCATCATCGAGGGCTTTTAAACAAGTAATATTACAAGACATATTAGACATATCTATCATATAAACATTACTTTCACACGAAACCGAAAAACACACAAGTATTAGAAATTCTATCAATTACTTTACAAGCTACATTATCAAAAACTACATCAAAACCTTTATCACAAAGTTGACTAACACTCAAGAGGTTATGCTTGAGGCCATCAACTAAAACAACATTCTCAATTAAAGGGGATGTGCCGAGTTTTACATTACCAATACCGATGATTTTACTCTTGGCATCATCTCCGAAGGTGACGGTGCCACCTTCATGGTATCTTGATAGGGTTGCAAAGTTGTTGATGTCCCAAGTCATGTGCCTTGAGCAACCACTATCAAGATACCACAATCCTCAACGTCTTTGGGCCTTGGATGGTACCTACATCATTTAGCAAAATAGTTGACTTTGGTACCCAAATTTTCTTGGGTCCTTGAAAGTTAGTGTTGCGAACCCAAACATTATGATGAGATGCACTTAGTCTATCATAGCAAAAATTAGCTAAGTGCCCTTTCCGCCCACAATGTGAACATGAGAACACTCTTCCATACATAAATGCATGATGTGTGTGTGAAGTGTGAGCATGTCTTGGGGGTTTGCCACGATGTAAAGTTGTGTGTTATGAGCATGAGCATGGTAAACATTTTTCTTAGGGGCTTGTTTCTTAGGAAATGGCCTCTATCTTCTTCTTATCAAACTCACAATTTTTCAAAACAATTCCTAATGAGTCTATTCTTTCTTTAAACATGGTAATCTCATTAGAATCAATTAGTGGGGACTTGCCTTTACAAGAAATCTTATATTTGTCAAAATCTTTTTGGGTGGAAACAAGAGTGGAAAGTAATTCATCCTTTTCTTTAGAAAGAGTAAAAACTTGATGATTAAGAGATTCATTTTCCTTTTTCATTTTTAAATACTTTTTCTTAAGAAAATCATAGTTATGTGATAGTTCTACAAATGCCTCTCCTAACTCATCCATGGAAAGTTCATCATTAGGAGAAGTGGAAGGGGTTACCTTGCTTGTGCTTTCATTGGCCATGAAGCACATGTTGGCGGTGTCGATTTCCTCCTCGGATTCGCTCTCGGAATCCCATGTAGCTTTCATTGCCTTCTTCTTGTAGGGCTTCTTGGAGGTGGAAGGTTTTACTTTATCCGGACACTCCGCCACTATGTGTCCCGGCCTTTGACAATTGAAGCAAATAATCTTCCTTTCTTCTTTACCTCCTTGCCATCTCCTTCTTCCTTGAAATTTAGCCTTGTTGTACATCCTCCGGACGTTCTTCACAAGAAGTGAGAGCTCTTCGTCATCTTCTTCTTCTTCATCGTCTTCGTCGGAGTGTGTGGATTGACTTTTGAAGGCTATTGTCTTCTTCTTGGAAGGAGCCATTTCTTCCCTTACCTTTCTCTCCATCTCATGGGTTTTTGAGGTTCCCAATGAGACTAATTAGCTCCATCTCCTCCTTGTCATTGAGTTCCTTCAAGGTAGTTGCTTTTACTTCTCATGAAGGAGGAAGAGCCCGGATGATCTTTCTTACTCTTTGATCGTTGTCGATAGCATCACCTAGAGAAGAAAGTCCATTAGTGATCTTTGTAAATCTTGTAACCATATCATCTATGGTTTCATTTTCTTGCATGCAAAAGTTCTCATATTGGGACCGAAGAAGGTCTATTTTAGCCCTCTTCACTTGTGAGGTCCCTTCATGTGTAACTAGCAAATGTGTCCAAATTTCATATGCGGACTTATAATGAATAACTCTAGCTATATCATCATCATTAAGGGCTTGAAGGAGTGCATAGTGAGCCCTAGCATTGGCATCAAATTCTTTGGTCTCTATTTCAGACCAAGTGGATTCATCACCGGGGGTGCACTAAAGGGTTTGGTCACGGCCTTTGCAACTCGACTACCTAGATATTGCAAGAAAACGGTCATCTTAACCTTCCATATGGGAAAGTTAAGTCCATCAAACTTAGGGGTGTCTTAATACCATCGGCCATCTTTACTAAGTGAGAATGAATGAAATGATTAGCAATATTAGGATCTCTCTAGGGTTATTAAGCTAAGAGCCTAGTAACCAAGCTCTGATACCAATTGAAAAACACCTAGAGGGGGGGTGAATAGGTGTAATTGCTAATCTAACAATCTTTTTAAAATTAAGATGGATGAATGATGCAACGATCTCTCAAAACAAGACTAAGAGCCGAATACCCCGTGAGAGGTTCTGAACTCCTTCCTCCCAATTCCCCTTGAATGGGTTAGAGGTGCACAATGCAACCTTGTTGTATGAGAATTGATCGACAAAATATCAATGAATGAATAATAGGCAATGATGAAGAGCACACAATATATCACAAGTAGAGGAAGCAAAAATACTTGAAACAATAAGCAATAGAGTGCAATTGAAAGTAAAGCAAAATAGAGAGTAAGAGCAAAAATAATCGCAAACACAAGTATTTGTTTCGAGGTTCGAGCCACCGCTCTACTCCCCGCCTTCACCTCCGTGAAGGGTTTCCACTATCCACCGAGGACGCTTACAACGGTCTACCGAAGACCCGAGCACCGAGCTCCACCAATTACAATAACCTCTACCGAAGAGGTGTCTCCACAAGAACAAGAAGAAGGAACAAGTAGTCAAAGTGATCACAACAAGATCACTAAACTCTTTTACAAACTCTCACTCTTTTACAACTTCCTTATAGAATGAGTAAGGGAATTTTGGCTCTAAGGAGTGTAGTGAGAAAACTCAGTTGTAGAGATGATTTTTGCTGGAGAACACAACTGAAAACAAGCTCAAGAAAGAGTTGGAAATGAAGGGCTTAAAACACTTTTCTTCTCTTTTGAAAACTATGAAAACTTGAGGATTTTTCTTGGTGTTTTGTAAGAGACTCTTCTCCTCTATTTAGGGAGAAAAATAGGTTAAAAACAATTTATTTTAATCTTATTTGACCTGAAAAAGATCTGTAAAGCCCTGAAAAAGTCTGCCAAAAAATAGTCTAAAAAACAGATTTCAGAATTGCACAAAAGAGGAAAGAGCCGTTGGGCTTTTGCAGGCTTGGCGGTCGACCGGGCCGGTCGGCCGCCAGCTCAGCTGGCAAAGAGCCGTTGGCTCGGGTCGACCGGTCCGGTCGACCGACCTCTAAGAGAAAACATAGTATTCTTCGGGCGGTCGACCGGGGCGGTCGACCCAGAAAACCCGAGAGCAACTACTTACAGTCGGTCGACACGGGCGGTCGACCGACAGACGTGCACAAACGTGCACGTCCTGGCACTGGCGCCGGTCGACCGTGCCGGTCGGCCGGTCTGAAACAGGAAAAACAGCAGGATTTAGAAGTTGGAAAATTTTGTAAAAAATGTTTTGAAGTAGGGAAAGCTAAGTAATATGCTGGAAAGAGTATACATACATGATCTAAACATGATATTTATATTTGTAAAACTTAGGGTCATGTATATATATTTACTAAGGCATAAAACAAAAGTTTTGACCATGAAAACTTGAATACAAAAACGTGTGTGTGTATCCTAGAGCCAATTTTCAAAACTCAAACTTTAACAATCTAATTCTTACATTGGTTCTAAGTACTACAAGTGCTTCAAGAGGGCTTTTCACCATAAGTCTTCAACACTTGATTCTTGAGCCCAATTTGAGTTGACTTGAGTCCAAAACATTTGCTTACAGGGAATAAACCTTCTAGATGAGTTAGATCCCTGAAACACACTTAAACAACAAACTCTATTAGTACAAATAACTAATATGTTTTGTAATCATCAAAACACACTAAACACGGGTGATTGTAACCTTGGGCCAACAGTTATCAAGAAAGCAAGGTGGGAGAACACCACCTTTGAAAATGGGGATTGCTAACTAAAGCCTTATCAGTAACATCTCCATAATTTATATGTTTACATTGTTTGCATGTTCATGATGATTAGTTTAGACTCTATACATCTATTTCATGCTTAGAAATGATGACCAAATTGACTATTTTCATGCACATGTACTAGTTTGCATTTAGACAATTTTGATGATTTAATTATTGTATATATCATGATAACATGTGCTGATTTCATTTTGTTTATATTGAAGGCATACCATGATGATAACCTAGACTCTACATGTGTTTTTTGATTATTCACATGCATTACATATTTCATGTCACATTTCTGTTGGCCCAAAGGCCTATCACCCTAGTTTTGATGATGATCAACTCATGAAGTTATGTTTACTAATGATCTTGTGTTTAATTAGTGACAGATTCATTATCAAGATCTTAGTAGGTGCATAGCTCAACAAAGGATAAAATGTCAAGATTTGGAGCTAGCACGGTGTGATCCAAGGAGCTTTTGGATCAAGCTTGGACCAAGTCAAGATGATGAGAAGACTTCAAGGGAAGACTTCAAGATCAAGACTTGTGTCTAGGTATAAGATTTTTGTTTTTAGATAAAATGTAAAGGATAGAGTAGTTGGTGGATTGCTCAAGTATTTATCACACACACACTCTTGTTTTAGGTGTCTTTTCATAAAAGAATTTTCAGTTTAGAAAAGACTTTCATTTTGGAAAAATACTTTTTGGTTTTTGGAATTTCTTATATGCATATCTTTTATCCAAAATCATATTTAGAGCTTAATGCCAAAAACATAGATATTTCATCTTAATTGTGTAGTGGATCATATCCATATACACTATACTTTAATGAATTCAAAATATCTTGTTTTTGTATCATGAAGAAGTTTGGAAAACAAGTTTTAGAAAAATACAAGTTTTCTTTTGAGCCAATATTTCTAACTTACAAAAATAGTCCAATCTTTTATAACATGCCTTGATTTTGTGCAAGCATGTTTGTATATCAAAGTATATTGGTTAAACTATTTTTGTAGATTTTTAAGTATTTTATGGGATTTTATTTGAGCCAAAAGACTTAGTTTTTAATCCCAGAAAAACAGTTTCCAGGCTTCAGCAAGTCGACTGTATAGTCGACTTGGTCTGAAGTCGGTCGACCGGATCGGTCGACTGACGTGCACAGACGTGCACGCCTTTGTGCACTGGAGGACGGCCGACCGGACGGTCGACCGCTCCAGAGAGCTCTGCTCTCTGGAAATTTCGGCCGACCGTACGGGTCGACCGACAGAGAGTTCTACTCTCTGCTCCAGTGGCTCGGTCGACCCGGGCGGTCGGCCGTGGCTCCAATGGTCGGATTTCTGACCGTTGGCGGTCGACCGGCGGGTCGACCGGCAGGTCTGACAGACCCCAACGGCTAGTTTTTCCTAGCCTATAAATTTGGGGGTTTGGTCATTGTTTTGAGCTAAGATTTTAGGAGAGCTTTGAGCCAGTTTTTCCCACTTCATTAAAAGAGTTTTCTCCACATATTTGAGAGCAAATACTTCCAATCTAAAGGGAAGATATTATCAAGAGTGTAAAAGTGAATTCTTTGAGTTTTCCTCCACCATCTCTTTCCTTGTTTTTCTCACACAAACACTTGAGCAATTCATAGACATACTCATCCTATAGGAGTGTTGTAGTGAGATTGTTTTTAAGTGATCAAAGTGTTGTGAGCACCAAAGACTTCATTTGTTCTTTGAGGAGGCGGACAAGTGTGTTCGCGGTTGTTTAGGGTTCGGGTGCGAACTCTTTGTTTGAGGAGCGGCCTCGGCAAGCTTGTGGGGCTTGCGTGTGTACGGGGCTAGGGAGTCCGAGGGCTTGTAGGTGTTGCGGCACCAAGGAGAGATCCATTGGGATCTTGCATAGTGAAAATCCTTCGTGTGTCGAAGGCGGGGATGTAGAGCAAGGGTGCTCGAACCTCGAAACAAACCCTTTTGTGTTTGCGATTGCTCACTCTCTCTCTCCTTGTCTCTATTTATATCTTGCATGCTATTAATTGTCTTTATCATTTACATGCTTGATATATTGTGTGCATAATTGATATACTTGCTTGGGATTGTTTGCTAACACTTGTATTCAACCAAGAGAGCCAACGCGCACCTCAACCCATTCAAGGGGAATCTAGAGGAGTTTGTCCAGAGCCCTTCACGGGGAATTCGGCAACACTCTTGTATTATACGTGGTGTTTAGTGTAAAAGATTTAATTAGGTCATAATTGTTTTAGCTTCCGCATTATTTGGTATAAAGTGACCATTAGATTAGCCTTCACCTATTCACCCCCCTCTAGGTGTTTTTCAATTGGTATCAGAGCTTGGTACTCTGATTTGGGTCTTACAACCTAGAGTTAAAGATCCTCATTTTTAGGCTAATCACTATTTTTGTACACACACCATGGATTTCATGTCACCACCCATTTTTGACATTCTTAACATCCAAATTTGGAAGGTTAAGATGTTCTTGTACCTCAAGGCCCTAGGTATTCATGTTTATCTTGCTACAACTAATGATTCTTATGTTAATATAGCAAGTATATTGAGGCTAATACAAAAGCCCTAAATGCTTTGAAGAGTACCCTAAATGATGATTACTTATTTAGGGTTGCTAACATTGACTCGGCTTTTGTAACTTGGAACATCATCACCTCCCTTGGCGAAAAGGATCTATACTATGCCGGGAGCGATTCGGACGTTGGAAGCAACACCTCCAACGCATGCTACATGGTCCAAGGGATAACTCCCTTGAGGTAAACACCGAATCCGATGATAAAGACATGTCATATGATGAGCTTACTACTTATTGTCAACTTGTGCTTGAAAAATATGACATGCTTAAAAAGAAAAATAAAAATTTGAAAAAGAACATTGCTTGCATGCATAAAGAACAAGATTCTTTTAGAGATAACATTGCATGCTTAGAGAAAGATAATAAAAATTTGAAAAAGATTTTGATTGCATGCTTAAAGAAAAAGATTCATTTAAAAATAAGGCTGCATGCTTAGAAAAAGAAAATAAAGATTTGAAATATGAGAATGTTTCCTTGCTTGCAAATTGAATGATTTATGTGAAGGGAACACTACTTTGGAAAATAAAATTGCTTTAGTGGAAAACAAAAGGAAATTGTTTTCAAGAAAATAAGTCTTTAAAAAGAAAGATTTGTGAAAAAGAAAAAGAATTTGTTTTGAAAAAGAAAAAGAAAATGATCATATATCTCACCATGCTTTACATGCCACCACTAGTGAGATTAATGTTTTGAAAAATAAAATAGATAGGTTGAGCTCTAATTTGAGTACATGTGCATTCAATCATACTAGATTGGAGTCTATGTTTTCAAAGAAACAAACTCCATCCATTCATGCACATCATCATGCTTATGTTGCACACCATGATCATACACACTCATATAAGCATACTAAGGTGTACATATGTACACATTGTGACCGCAAAGGCCATTTAGCAAAATTTTGTTATGATAAGATTAATGCTTTCAATTTTGCTAATAAAAGATTTTAGGTTCCTTATAGTACTAACCCCAAAGGACCCAAGAAAATATGGGTACCAAAATCCCCACATTTTACTTTTGATGTAGGTGAGGGCTCTCACAAGACGTGAGAGGATTGGTGCCTTGGTAGTGGATGCAATGGACTTTATGGGCACATCTTAGACGCATCACTATCAAGGAAGCTTGGTGGGACAACCACCATATTTGGAGCTTTAGAGTTGGTAACAATCTCTAAACTCCTACTTTTATGTACATGCTTTTAATTTCATATATCATATAACATGTTCATATTTTTGTGTGCTTCATGTAGTATTTACATGCTTAGATGTAAAATGTGTCAACTTGCATTTATACATATATGAATAGTGAACTACAATTGACTCATATATATTTGAACTTCATGCTCATTTGTATCCACTATATGCATATGTATAGATTAGTTTTGATGATTCTCTTTTATACATGTTTTGCCTATTTTTATGCTTTACTTCATGTATATGTATTTTTAATTCAAATCTAATAATATACATGTATACCCGTGAGTCTCTTGCTTTCATGCAAATACATTTAATAGACTCTTTTATACTTGGGATATGTATGAATATTGTTAGCTTTGGATATACCATACATATACCTTGAAGTTATTTGAAAAAAATGAATTTTTATGTTTTGATAAAAATAATTTTCATGTCTATTTTAAGCTTCATTGTCTATTTTCATGAAAATACCATTTACATAACCTTTGAACACTCATCTTTTATTTTTCAAGATAATTTTGAGCTTTATGGACTATGAGTGCTTGAATTTTTTATGTACTTAGTATAATTCATGAAAAACATATGATTTGATGTATTTGAAGGATCTTTAACTAGTTTGTCAAAAATCTATTTAAACTAGTTATTTGTTCTTCAAATTAGTTTATGAGACATACACATGATCTTACTATTATTCAATCATAAATTCTTTTGTGTTCTCAAAATTTATTTGATGCTTCATGATTTGAATATTAGTTTATATGTTAGTTTTTGTCAACACTAGGATTTATACTTGTACATATCATGGGCCACAAATAGATCTATTTATATTTGTGCTTGAATGCTTATTTGAACCCATGAAATGTGCTTGTATTGCTTAGTTTTGATGATACATATATTTTTAAACTTGTATTCCCACTTTTTGGATTTGATTTATGATCATGTGTTTTCATTTCATGTATATGTGTATTTTGCTAAACTTTAAGATATGCATGTATACCTCTTGAGTCATTTGCCTTTAATGCAAATCTATTTATATGGACTCAATTGTGTTTAAGAGATATGTATGTATACTTATTGTGTTGTCAAAACATACATATATCTTGAAATATAAATTTTGTTTTTAAATAAAAAAAATGTGTAATGATTTTCTTGTCTTCATGATTTAAAGGAATATTGAGATTAATTGATATTTTTGCTTTATTCCTTACTTGAAGGATTCTGTACTAGTTTTAAAAACATTTTCATATTAACTAGTGCAAATTCTTCATATGGTAGAGTATATGATAAGCTTACTCTTCAATTGGTATCATTGGATATTTTTCAATTGGTATCAATAAGATTTTTATATACTCATATTTTGATTGTATGTATGATGCTTTCAAATTTAAATTATATCAATTTCTATTGGTATTATCTTTTCATACATATATGTGATCTATTTGTGCTTGATTTACAATTGATTCACACTCTTAAAGCACAATGTATATGCTAAGCTTAATTCAACTTTCAATTGGTAATTCTTAAAGATTATGCAATATGTTTTCAAAATTGATATCAAAATAAAAAAAATATGTTTACTTGATATCTCAAAATGTGTTTTATTAAGAAAGTTCAAAATTTTAAAGAAAAATTCAAAATTTTGAGTTGTATTTCCTATATGCAAGGAGAGCTTAACATCTCTCTTACATATAGATTCATGTTGAGTATATTATAAATTGAGGAGCTTGACAACTCTTCTTTATATGATATACGTGTGTAGGGGGAGCTTCACATCTCCTCTTATGCATTACATAATATGCGTTATGTGAATTAGGGCTTGTCATCCCTCTTTCATGTAATGTATATGTGTAGGGAAGCTAACTTAGCATCTTCCTCTTCATGAATGTATATCGCATATAAATCTTTATTGATTGATTTGTATTACCCCTTCTTGATCTCTTTGTTTTTGACAAAAAGGGGAGAAAAATTTGTTTGATTTGATTTTACTTTGAACCCTTTGTTGATGAGTAACAAAAAGGGGAGAAGTATTTGAGTTTATATGCATGTTTTCATTGCTTAAGGGGGAGAAGTATTTGTCTTTCCTTGTTAGTTATGCATATATGTTTTGTATTGCAGCTAGGAGAAAAAGGATTTCATGTTTTATCTCCATACATTGCATACATATTTATGTGCTTTCATTACATATATTATTGTTTATTTGTTATGCATGAGTTAAGGGGGAGCTTCTTTGAAGCTTTACTTTAATCCATGCATATATAACTTCATGAGTTTTATCATCATCAAAAAGAGGGAGATTGTTGGCCCAAAGGCCTATCACCCTAGTTTTGATGATGATCAACTCATGAAGTTATGTTTACTAATGATCTTGTGTTTAATTAGTGACAGATTCATTATCAAGATCTTAGTAGGTGCATAGCTCAACAAAGGATAAAATGTCAAGATTTGGAGCTAGCACGGTGTGATCCAAGGAGCTTTTGGATCAAGCTTGGGCCAAGGCAAGATGATGAGAAGACTTCAAGGGAAGACTTCAAGATCAAGACTTGTGTCTAGGTATAAGATTTTTTGTTTTTAGATAAAATGTAAAGGATAGAGTAGTTGGTGGATTGCTCAAGTATTTATCACACACACACTCTTGTTTTAGGTGTCTTTTCATAAAAGAATTTTCAGTTTAGAAAAGACTTTCATTTTGGAAAATACTTTTTGGTTTTTAGAATTTCTTATATGCATATCTTTTATCCAAAATCATATTTAGAGCTTAATGTCAAAAACATAGATATTTCATCTTAATTGTGTAGTGGATCATACCATATACACTATGCTTTAATGAATTCAAAATATCTTATTTTTGTATCATGAAGAAGTTTGGAAAACAAGTTTTAGAAAAATACAAGTTTTCTTTTGAGTCAATATTTCCAACTTACAAAAATAGTCCAATCTTTTATAACATGCCTTGATTTTGTGCAAGCATGTTTTATATCAAAGTATATTGGTTAAACTATTTTTGTAGATTTTTAAGTATTTTATGGGATTTTATTTGAGCCAAAAGACTTAGTTTTTAATCCCAGAAAAATAGTTTCCAGGCTTCAGCAAGTCGACTGTATAGTCGACTTGGTCTGAAGTTGGTCGACCGACGTGCACAGACGTGCACGCCTTTGTGCACTGGAGGACGGCCGACCGGACGGTCGACCGCTCCAGAGAGCTCTGCTCTCTGGAAATTTCGGCCGACCGTACGGGTCGACCGACAGAGAGTTCTACTCTCTGCTCTAGTGGCTCGGTCGACCCGGGCGGTCGACCGTGGCTCCAACGGTCGGATTTCTGACCGTTGGCGGTCGACCGGCGGGTCGACCGGCAGGTCTGACAGACCCCAACGGCTAGTTTTTCCTAGCCTATAAATTTGGGGGTTTGGTCATTGTTTTGAGCTAAGATTTTAGGAGAGCTTTGAGCCAGTTTTTCCCACTTCATTAAAAGAGTTTTCTCCACATATTTGAGAGCAAATACTTTCAATCTAAAGGGAAGATATTATCAAGAGTGTAAAAGTGAATTCTTTGAGTTTTCCTCCACCATCTCTTTCCTTGTCTTTCTCACACAAACACTTGAGCAATTCATAGACATACTCATCCTATAGGAGTGTTGTAGTGAGATTGTTTTTAGGTGATCAAAGTGTTGTGATCACCAAAGACTTCATTTGTTCTTTGAGGAGGCGGACAAGTGTGTTCGCGGTTGTTTAGGGTTCGGGTGCGAACTCTTTGTTTGAGGTGCGGCCTCGGCAAGCTTGTGGGGTTTGCGTGTGTACGGGGCTAGGAGTCCGAGGGCTTGTAGGTGTTGCGGCACCAAGGAGAGATCCATTGGGATCTTGCATAGTGGAAATCCTTCGTGTGTCGAAGGCGGGGATGTAGAGCAAGGGTGCTCGAACCTCGAAACAAACCCTTTTGTGTTTGCGATTGCTCACTCTCTCTCTCTCTCCTTGTCTCTATTTATATCTTGCATGCTATTAATTGTCTTTATCATTTACATGCTTGATATATTGTGTGCATAATTGATATACTTGCTTGGGATTGTTTGCTAACACTTGTATTCAACCAAGAGAGCCAACGCGGCACCTCAACCCATTCAAGGGGAATCTAGAGGAGTTTGTCCAGAGCCCTTCACGAGGAATTCGGCAACACTCTTGTGTTATACGTGGTGTTTAGTGTAAAAGATTTAATTAGGTTATAATTATTTTAGCTTCCGCATTATTTGGTATTAAGTGACCATTAGATTAGCCTTCACCTATTCACCCCCCTCTAGGTGTTTTTCAATTTTCATATTTATTATTGTTTAAAACTCTGCTATTTAACAGTTTTATGTCTAATAGTTTGCAGGTGTAATTAAGGGAGAAAGAAGAGAAATAGATCAATTATTCTAATTAATCTGGATTAATTAGAGGTAAAATTATCTATCTAAAGCTATCAATGGAATTTTACTTGAAATTAGAAGTTAAGAAGAAATTTTATCTGAAGAAACGGAGGCAGCAGAATGAGATGATTCACGCCACATAAGATCTGGCCGTGTTTTCGTGGCTCTGTTAAGGTCGTTAGCCCAGTGTCTTATATCTTATCTTCAAGCACGGTTTATCCTTTCATCTCCTCCTATAAATACCCTATTATACCGAGCAGAGGAATGTACAGAAGAGGACTATAGTTTTACTTTACTTTTAAGATTAGGATTCTTAGTTAGTTGCAATCAGTTGTAATTTTATTTTTTATTTCTGTTCTAGCTTAGACCAGAAAAGTAAGAGAGAGAAAATGAGTGAGTAATTCACCATTGAAGTGACAAATCAAAGGAGACTTCCCTTATTTATTCAAACATCTCGATCTATCTGGTATGTCAATGTTGTTTATTCATTCCTCTATTCGCTTTATCTTTGCTACGAGTAACTAAATCGATCTTTTTGGGCTACTAATTTTTGATTCTCTATTCTTTCTCTTGATTAGTTTTAATGAAAATAACCCAATTGAATTATATGAATGCCGAGTTCAAGCCTTGTATTTTGCAGGTGTTCTTGAAGGCACATGAGGATGGGTAATAATTTTTAAACTTACATTTCAAAATAGATTTTTAAACTTATTTTTATTCCATACTTGGTAACTTGGCTTGATGGTTTAACATTCAACTTAAGAACCTCTTTTTCAAAACAAAGTTAATTTTCAAAATTTATCTCATCTGCTTTACTTGGATACTTTTCCTCAACAAGATTGAACTTTTGTCTATGATCACATTGAGGCACTTACAGTCAAGAGAAAAATATAGAGTTTAGTAAAAGAGTGAGCCTAAATTTCCTCTCTTCGTAAAAACAAACTCACTTTATTTCACTTAAGTTTTCATTTCTATTTTCTAAAAAACTTTCTTTTTAGTTCTCTTTAAACCAACTCCAAACCAACCATATTCTTTTCTTTTTTCCCTTTCTTTTTAAAAAACAGAGAATCTAAACTTTTCTCAACAAAAACACTGAAACTCTTGCATCGTATCTCTCCTCGTGAAAATGACCCATTAGCCGTAGGCCACACAGTATCTTAAATCCAATCACCACACACGATCTCCAATTCTATTTCTTTACTCTATTTGGTGTTTTGGAATTGCTCGGTTTAAATTCAAACAAATTTTTGGCGCCATTGGCACGGAGGAAACAGTACTTTTTGTTATTTAACAAGTTTTTGTTCTCTGTTTTAGGGTTTAGAAGAAATCTAGGAAAAGTAAACACTGCAGAAGAAGCATTGCTGCTCTGTGCCTCTACTCAAGAAAGTAGAGCATAATAGCCCCTTAAAGTACCATGTTTTTTCTAGATTTGTCGCGGGAACGCGACAAAATATTGGGACAACTAAAAAAGCTATTTTGCAGGTCATACTGCATTGCAAAATACATCTTCTGCAATTGTTTGTTTTACTATTTGATTGATTCTGAACACTGTTTTAATCTCAACAGTAATCAATTGTTGAAATTGCTTAAAAAAATATTTATACTTGCATTATAGGCATTTGTCTGATTACGTTTTATTTCAATTACTGTTGAAGAATACTGGAGAAAAGATACGTTTGCATTGCATCTGACTTAGAAAATATTCTTGGGTGATTTAGTTGCTTTTGAGTGTTACTTTCGCTATATTCTTGCACACTTGCACAAATAATTTTAAAGGCAAAATCAAATACAAGATAAGGTTGGAGAGTCATTATCTTTTCTTGGCCCACAAATCATCTCCATGCACTCACAACCCAAGCCTAATTTAAAATCTAATAGACATTGGCCCTAAAGATATCTCGGATCACTAGGAGATTGACCTAGAGAGAAAGTTGTTAGAATTTGACTCTAGTCAAATTAGTGTTAAAGGTTGGGGACTAAGAGGCGAAATCTTGAAGAATAGTGGTTTGGCATAATTAGGCATGTTGCGTTAGCGCGGATACCTCTCACTTTTCTTGCCACTGACCTGACCGATTAATTTGTGATCAGATTGCTACAATATACCTCCCATAGACAGTCAATAGTAGGAGTCATCTAGGTCTAAGTTTACTTTAGAATAGGCTTGATTGATTATTCTTTTTATGTTTGTTTGATTGGTGAAATTGTTTGTGGTATATTGTGCACGCTAGTGCGGTCGAGAGACCTAATTACATCTAAGTTAACTAGAAGCAGTTCACCACCCAAATCAGAACCAAAACCAGATCCAGTTATGGCTCTACCAATACCTTTATAGGATAGGCTCTATCCCATTGGGACATCCCTTCCATCTTGCATTCGGCTTCTAGAATCCAATGGCAACACTTTCGAACTCAAGCCACAATTCATCAACACTCTCCAAAGTTTCATGGTCTAGAATCCAAGGATGCGTACTTCTTCATAAGAGAATTTGATGAAGTATGCCTTATGATGAAAATACCTTATTTAGGAGATGATGCAGTTAGGTTACGTTTCGTCTCTTTCTCCCTTAAGGACCTAACCAAGAAATGGCTATACAGTTTAGCGGTTGATTCTATCACATCGTGGTATGATTTCGTCAAGATTTTCTTGAAGAAATTCTACCTTATCCACAAAACTGCTCTTATTAGAAAGAACATCATGCAGTTCAAGTAAGAACCTAGTTAATCATTTTGGAGTGAACGTTTCAATGATCTCCTTGCCCAATGTCCTCATCATGGCATAAAGAAGTAGCGATAATGTCAAATTCTTTATGATAATTTAGAATATCATACTAAGACCCTCTTAGAAATCATGTGCCCAGGGGATTTTTGCAAAGAGATGAAAATCAAAGGTGGGATTTATTTGAGGATCTAGCTGAGAAAACCATCCAATGAGAATCAACTCTCAAAAAGTTTAGGTATACAAACCCCCTATCTCTTCAAAAGGAGGTTTTTATTCCATTGAATCATCAATGGCTACCGAAGCTAGAATTGCTAACCTAGCGAGAAGACTAGAAGCTCTAGAAATAAAAGAGCCTGTTCCAGTAAACCAATCAGCCCAAACTAACTTTCAACTCCGGGTTGCACCTATTGTCAGGCCATGAACCATGTATTTGAAGAGTGTCTTGTGTTTCATGCCCAACAAATATTGCTCGAACACAGGAATGCGACCTACTTAATGCCCCACAATAATGCTATGCTCAAACATATAATCCCGGCTGGAGAAATCACCTGAATTTCTCATAAAACCAAAACAATCATGACCACTCAAGTTCAAACCATTCCAACCACTTCTAACATCCCAATTATCAACATAATCTTTTCAACTAATACAGTTTTCCCAGCCAAACTCCACAATCTTTCTTCTGTTAGCCCAAAGACCCTTTACCTTAGTTTTGATGATGACTAAATTATGAAGTTAAGTTATTAATGATCTTGTATTTATTAAGTTTCAGGTATTGATCAAGATCTTAGTAGGTGTTTAGCTTCAACAAAGGATTCAAAGTCGTGTTTTGGAGCTAACATGTGTTGATTCAAGAGCTCACGCTTCAAGATCGCATCTAGTACTCTGATAGAGTCAAGCTCATTTGGATCGTGTTTAGATCGAGTTTCTTGAAGATGAAGATCGACGAGAAGATTTTGGTTTAGGTTTGTTTAGTTTTTGTTTATCTCTTATATAAGGATAGATTAGTCTTGATATGCTCAAGTACACACACAAGTTAAAATAGTTTTGGTTTCGGTTTAATCGTTTTGAATTTTCAAGAATATATCTTTCCGGTTTTCATAAGTAGATAGAATTAAAAGAACTTTACATGATTTATATGCATGTTGGATTTCATCCATATACATTAATGATTCAAATGTTTAAAAAACTTATTTTGATATATCTAGTTCATGCTTTCAACTTTTGTTTTTATTAAAATTTATTTTGAGATTTATTGTCAAAAGCATAGATATATCATTTATATGTGTATTAGATTCTATCCATACACACTATACTTCAAATAAGTTTCAATATCATGTTTTTGTATTTATACAAATTTTGGAGAGAACGAATTTTCATTTCAAAACTAAGTTTTGGAAAATATCATTTTTGGTTTAAACTTAAAGTTCCATGCGTCAAAAATAGTTCATATGTTTATAATATGTGTTAATTTTTTATTACACATGTTTGTACTTTAACTTATTCATAAGAACTTATTTTTATGGATTTTTTATGTATTTTATTTGAATTTTTAGGGTATTACAGAGTTAGATTTTAAACCCTAAAATTCCTGTTCTGGTTGCCTGGCATCGATGTGCATAGGACGTGCACAAGCCTATAGGCCATTGGGCCGATCGACCACACGATCGATCGATCCAGAGAGTCTGCTTTGTGGATCTGGCCTAGTTGAACCAGAGAGGCTGCTCTCTGACTCTGGCTTCAGTCGACTGAGCGATCAACCGACAGGAGAATTTTCTCAATATGCCTTGGGGGAGTCGACCGACCGGTCGACCGACAGCCCCAACGTCAGAAATCTGACCATTGGCCAGTCGACTGACATGTCATGTTTGACCTGTTCTGGACCTCAACGGCTAGTTTCTGAAACCCTATAAAAGGAGAGGTTTTGGGGGCTATTTTGAATAAGATTTTTTGTTAGCCCAGAGGCCCTTCACCTTAGTTTTGATGATGACTAACTTATGAAGATTAGTTTGTTAATGATCTTGTGTTTATTAAGTTTCAGATATTAATGAAGATCTTAGTAGAGGTTTGACTTCAACAAGAGATTCACAGTCAAAGTGTTGAAGCAAATAAGTGTTAATTCAAGAGCTCACATTGCAACGATCTCATCTAGTTCATTTGGATCAAGTTTGGATGAAGTCATCTTGGAAAAGAAGATCTACAAGAAGACTTTTGGTATAGGTTTGTTTTAATTTTTGTTTTAGAACTTTTGTAAAGATAGATTAGTTTTAATATGCTCAAGTTCACAATTACAAAAGTTCAAAAGTTAGTTTTGGTTTCAATTTAACCATTTTTGAATTTTCAAGAATACATATATGGATTTCATAACTAGATAGAATCAAAACAAGTTTTACATGGTTAAATGTGTATGGATTTCATCCATATACATTATTGTTTCACATTGTAGAAAAGCTTATTTTAATGATTCTAGTTCATGATTTTTAAGTTTTATTTTATCAAAACTTATTATTGAATTTAATGTCAAAAACATAGATATATCATTTATTTGTTATTGGATTCTATCCATACACTCTATACTTCAAATATATTTAAATATCATATTTTTGTATTTAGACAAGTTTTTGAGAAATAGTTTTTCATTTTGAAGTCTTCTCAAAACTCTTGAAGACAAAAATGAAATAAGTTTTTGGAAAGTTAGTTTTACATTTTGAAGTCTACTCAAAAACTCTTGAAAGATAAAATGAGTTTTTGAAAATACAATTTTTGACTTCAAGCTTAATTTCTATGCCTTAAAATAGTTCAAATAGTTTGTAATATGGGTTAATCTTTGATCAAACATATTTGTATTTCAAGTGCTTACATAAACTTATTTTTGTAGATTTTATGTGATTTTATGAGATTTTATGGGTATTTAAAAAACCAAGTATTTTAACCTATAATCCCAGCCTGAACCCACTGTCGATCGACCGACCGGTCGATCGGACTAGAGCTCTGTCGATCGAGCGGTCGACCGATGTGCACAAAACGTTCACAGTAGCCTTGGCCATAGGCCAGTTGACCGGACAGTCGACCGATCCAAAGAGCTTGCTCTCTGAATCTGGCCCCGATCGACCGACCAGAGAGCTAGCACTCTGGTTCTTGCCTTGGTCAACCGGGCGGTCGACCGTTAGGCAATTTTGACTGGGACGATCGATCAGGCGGTCGACCGGTAACCCCAATGGTCAGAAATGACCATTGACCCCAACGGCTATATTTTCAAACCCCTGTAAAAATAGGTCTTTGAGGCTAGTTTTCACTAAGATTTTTAAGAGCAATTTTTCCTATCTTCTCAAGTGATTTTAACAAAGTTTTCAAAAGAGTTTTGTGTCAAAATTCTCTATCTTTATTTGTTTTCAAAGTTTTGAAAAATCAAAGAAAATTAAGTCTTTGGGATTCTACTTTGTTCTTCATTTTATATATCCATCAAGAAGTTTTTTCCCAAGTATTTTCTTTGTTGTTTTATTCCAAACACTTTGATTTCTCATATACTTGAGCCAATCAATTCTAATCCTATCTTTAGGATCTTTGTTTTGTGATAAAATTGTTTGTGATCCTTTAAGATCACTAAGAGAGGTTGCGATCATTGGATCATTAAGTTTTGTTTCTTCTTTGTTTTGTGCTCCCTCTTGTGTAGAGGTGATTATGTAGAGAGAGGAGTTGTGTCCTCCCAGTGTTGAGTTGTAATTCCTCAGTGGAGGTCCCTTTGTGGAAGGTCCTGTGTGGACATAGTGGAAATCCTTCTGTGTGAAGGCGGGGACATAGAGCAGTGACTCGAACCTCGAAACATATCTTGGTGTTTGCATTTAATCCACTCTCTTAACTCTCTCTCTCTCTTTATATCTTGCATTGCTTTTATTATTTATATTCATATGCTAGATATTGTTTGTGTGCGCGCACATTTGTTCAACCAAGAGAGTTTTTAAAGCACTTCAACTCTTAATCTCGAAGAATTTAGAGGAGTAGTTCCAGAGACCTTCACGGGAAATCCGGGCTCACTCTTGGTTACACATAGTGTGTTTGCAATATAGTATTTAAATTTCATATCATTTGTCCTAGATTAGCTTGTACACCTATTCACCCTCTCTAAGTGTACTTTCAATTGGTATCAAAGCCTACACTAATTATATTCGGTTTAACCACCTAGAAGTGAGATCGTTAGATTTCTAATCTAATTTGTTTTGCACATATATAGTTTATACACTCATGGATTTTCTTGCCCTTCCTTTGTATGATGCTTACAACATCGATATGTGAAAGTTTAAGATGAGTACATACCTCAAAGCTCTAGGATTGCATGTTTCTCTTGCCACTATCAAGAAATCCTATTTTAGTAATGATAAGTACATTGAGGCTAATACTCAAGCCATGAAGGCACTTAGGCACACACTAAGCAATTAACATTTATCTTAATTTCTCATTGTGATTCCGTTTTTGCAGTGTAAAACACATTGACTTCCCCAAGATACAAAGGACATACGTTTTTGATTGGTAGTGAAAAGTGCATTTTTATCATAACATTTACCATCACATTTTCATATTTATTCATTTAATTCTGCACATTTATTAATATTTTGTGATTTATTGTGTGCAGGCCTCGAAATAATAAAAGAAAGAAATAAAGCCTTAAAAGAAGCCCAGAAGCCTAAAAAAAAAAGCCCATATTCAAGCCCAATACAAAAGTTGCAATTATCAAATGTCAAAATTGCAATTACCCAAGGCAATAGTTGCAAATACTAAAAGAAGAGGGAAGGATAGACTTCTATTCAACCCTAAATACTTGCAGGATGAGGATAAAAGATAAAAGGAGAAGAGTGCAAAGATAAAATTTCAAAAAATTCGGATTCAGACTGTACACATTTTAGTATTCAGATCATAACTTTTGCTACAGATATGCAAATCCGATGATACAAGATGATCCAGAAAGAAGACTAGAAGACCTACAACTCTTATGTTGATCAAACTTTCCAATTCAATCCGCAGATAAGACATATTCGATGATCAACATGATAACAAGTTGCAGGACAGAGTTGTACTGGGACTTTACTTCTTCCAGCTCCTATAAATACCCCTGCAGAGCAACAGAGAAGGGTACACAGAGAAAATACAGAGCCAAAGCTAGGGTTTTTAGGTTTTCTTCTAGTTTAGGTTTTCTTTTCTCTTTTGTAATTTTTATTTTTCCTTTTTGTAAACTGAGAGTGGAGGAAGCTTTCATGGAGGAAGGAGTTCATGCTTGTACTGAGGTGACATAGGTAAGCTAACTTTTCTTCTATTGTTAATGAAATCTACTCGAGGTTTGTTTTTTTATTCTTGTTTTATTTCTTCATGTTTTATTCTTGTTTTATCTGTTCTTGTTTTCTGTTATTGTTTCTCTCTAATATTTTGTGAACCATGAGATCTGATTGCTTCGAGACTGCCTAGTCGAAGAAGAGCACTTGATGGCTTATGGAGATGAACAATCCTTCTTTAGATTATCTTTTCTTTTCATAGTGTAGATAGCGAAGGTGGACGATCCTATACGCCATACTTGCACGCCTTTCAAGACAGGGTAAGTCGTCGCGAACAGATCAAAGGTAAGCAAGGTGAAGAGGTTTGTACGTGTTATAGTTTCTTTCTTTTTATTTCTTTAGTTTAGATCTCACACTACCATATTCTCAATTTCTTTTCTTCACTTCCATTGTAAATATCACTTCTTCTTCTCCATCTTCTTTCTTTCTAACTTAAAATAATAAAAATTTTAGAGATAACTTATTGACAAAGCTTCCATCGCTAGTCCCTCCCTGAGGATCACGACCCGCATAGCCTTGCTACAGCGGATTCGAATTAAGAACCTTGCACAATTACTTCTAAATCTAACATCTTTATTTTTGTATGCAGGTAAAATCTCGATCAACAATTGGCGCCGCTGCCGGGGAGGGACGGTAAGTTTATCTCTAAAAAAAATTTAATTATTAACTAATTCTTTTATTCTTTTCTGTTTGCAGGTTTGGAGAACAGAAAAACAACAGCAGAAGTGGACATATAGCAACTCTGTGCCTCTGCCCTAGAAGGCAGAGCAGCAGAGCCTACTCATCTGCAGCGCAAACGCGGCAATAGCCGCGGATCCGCGGCAATAGCCGCTTGACGTATCTTTCTGCAGGTTGCTACAAATTGCAAGATTTGTTTTTCTGCTCTGTTAAAATTTGTTCTGTGATAAACCTGTATACTGCTAATTATTTAACAGTAAAATATTTGTTGTAAAAGATAAAAATTGATTAGACGTTTGCATCCTAGGCACGTGTCTTTTCAATTCCTTTATTTTATTGTTGAAGAGTGCTGGAGCAAGGTACGTACGCATTGCATGTAGAATAGGACTCATCTCTTGGTTGATTTTCTGCTTTGAGTGAATCTTATCTACTTATCTTGTACACTTGCACCAATTCATCTTAAGGGCATAACCCATTAACAAGATAAGGTGGGGATTTCATCACCCTTTCTTAGCCCAAAAATCATATCCCAAGCACTCACTAACCCAAGCCCAACTTAAAAATTAGTAGACGTTGGCCCTAGGGACATCTCGGACTCAATAGAAGATTATCCTAAGGGGGAACAGTGCTGGAAGTTGACTCTTGTCAAATCAGTGTCTAGGAAAGGGATTGAGGGCCGAAAGCCCGAAGATTGGTGGTTATTTAATTAAGGAACGTCTTTGACGGAAAACCTCCCACCACTCTTGCCCTGACCTGCTGATTAACTTGTGGTCAAAGTCTGCACCCTACCTCCGTGGACAGTCTAACCAGTTAGGAGTCGTCTAGGTCATAGGTCTACCCTAACTTAGGTTAGAATTTTTCTTTTTTGTTTGTTTATTTGTTTTTTTTTTGTGTTGGTGTGATATGGCATATAATAATAATTCCAATTTTAATCCATATTACACACCTAACTATTATTCGGATATTACCAACCCGGCATATCATAACTTTGACCAATCTAGTGTGTCGGAATGGTCTTATCCGAATGAATATAGCCCACACCCTCCATCTTATGACTATAATTTCCATAATAATTTCAACTCGTCACAAAGTTCATGGGGTTTCGAGTCCCCCGAGTCTAATTCTCAACCAAATTGTCCTTCATATCCATCTAGTCCACATTCTTTCAATGATTCATACTTAGATCCCTCCATTCAGAATAGAATACCATCTATCGGGGAAATGATAAGTATGCACGAGTCCAAGCAAAAATTACCATCAATCGCAGACATGATAATGCGTGAGTCCACCGACTCACAACTTCATCACGATTACACTTCATCTTTTCAAGTCCAATCACAGCATGATGCACCTATCGACTATGAAAGGATGCTTGCAGCCATGACTCAGGCTAGATTAGCCCGTGATCGTGACATAGATCTGATGGTTCAATCTTTACGTCCTCACAGTTCGGCCATTTCCAATATTATTGACCACTCTCGTAGAGCCGACGAACCAAGTTGCTTTGGACAACAAGATTCTATTTCAGTGCCATCATTTGAACTTGCTGAAACTCCAATTCTTGATAATATGGCAAGTTTCTCCTTTCCTGAAATAGAACTTGAGCATGAATATGATCATGATCTTCCACTCGATGATTCAATTTTATTTCCTGATTCAATAATGACTCCAGTGTCTCAACTTGATTTCACTTTTCCTGAGTCAACATTGGATCCTGTTCCAATTCATCATGAAATTGAATCACCCATTTTAGATAATCATATCGAACTTGACCAATTTTACAATCTTAAAAATCATATGGATAAATTGGCAAGTTCTTTTTATTACATTGAACCCAATGAGATATGTGACCTAGATTCTCAAATCTGTGATCAAGTTTAAATTCTCGAATCAATATTGACTCCTGTTCTGTTACCCGACTTAGATAATCTTTTAGAGTCAGATTTGATTCCCACACCTATCATTCCTGAACTTGAATCACCAATATTGAGTCACATGCCATTGTGGGAAGATGATTGTGGATTTGAGCTTAAACTTATTGATTTGGACCCACTTCCTGAACTTAGCCCGACTCCTGAGCCCTTACTTGATTTGAGCTTCTTCCCTGAGTCGGTATTCGTTCCCGCACCTATAATGTCCAAGTCAATAATTTCATCTTTCCATACTCCATTTTGGGACAAGGAGGTTGACACAATTAACTCTGAAATTTATTATGAAATTTGGAAATTTGATGGGGTGGAAATTCTAAAAAATGATTTTACATATATTTTAGTGGGTTATGTAAGGAAAATTTCTGGTGGGTTCCACCAAATTAAATGTTATCTTGATTGGGTAGTAACGCTTGGCCCAATTAGACCACCTCCGGAACCACCACCTTAAGGTAACTTCTGCCTTCCCTTCTTTTGTTTCATGCATATATGCATTCATTCATACATTGAGGACAATGCATGAGATAAGTGTGGGGGTGGGCTTTACTAACATACTAACATAGTTAAAAACTAACAAAATTTTGCTAATAAAAAAAAATAAAAAAAATGTTATAAAAGGAAATATTTTGACTTATTTTTTTGAAAGAAATCTAAATTAGTTTTAAGGATTAGGAAAATCATGATTTGGATTTCTAAAAACTTGGTCAAAATAAATAAATTGTTTAAATTTTAGGTATAGGAGGAGAAATTGAATAAGTAGTTAGTCTTGATTTTTACCTTAATAAAATTTGCATACCTAATGCATATCTAGGATTCTAAGACAAAGACCCTTGTGCCTCATAAAAAATATATATATATATCCTTAAAAAAAAAATTCACCAATTAAGCTGGATACATGTGCCTCAAGAAGCATAAGTATTCACGCTTAAAGGTGAGTAATAATAAAATAAAGCTCTTAGTTTTGTGGCCTAATTCACTCGAATTTGAGTCCGCGGGGTGTTTTCTCACCTGGTGCCCTAAAGCCGACCGGTTTGAGAGCCACCGACTTTAAGTTCGCTACATGGGTGGATTAGAAAGCCTAAGAAGACTAAGAAATATAATATATGTATTAACACATCTAATAATCAATTAGTTAGATATGAGGCCTCAAGAAGCCTTGATGCTTATACGAAAGAAAATTAGATGAGTTATACATATTAAAAAAAAAGAAATATATATATATATATATATATATATATATAGAGGCAGGAGAGTCCAAGTCAAGGAATTCCTAGTAAAAATTCATAAGGATGCATATGATTTTTGGTAACGAAAAAGACTATATTAGAAGTTCAATTTTGACCCTTACCTAAAATAGATAACAATTTACTTTATAAAGACTAAGTCTAAGAATGAATAAAAATGAGAATCCTAAAAACTTATAGATTACTTAGTCTTTTCAAAGTATTTCTAATATTTCCTTTTTATGGATTTTGTGGGTGTAATCCGCTGAAAACCCTCACGAGACAACACTCGTCCTCTAGGGTAACCTATAGATTTAACGGCTTGTTGCACATGCTAAGTGCAACCGTGATTCCTACGAAAGTGAGTTAGGTTAGATTAATTTTTCTTTTCTTTTTCTTTTTCTTTGTTTTTACTCGAGGACGAGCAAAAAGATAAGTGTGGGGGTGTGATTGGTAGTGAAAAGTGCATTTTTATCATAACATTTACCATCACATTTTCATATTTATTCATTTAATTCTGCACATTTATTAATATTTTGTGATTTATTGTGTGCATGCCTCGAAATAATAAAAAGAAAGAAATAAAGCCTTAAAAGAAGCCCAGAAGCCTAAAAAAAAAGCCCATATTCAAGCCCAATACAAAGTTGCAATTATCAAATGTCAAAATTGCAATTACCCAAGGGCAATAGTTGCAAATACTAAAAGAAGAGGGAAGGATAGACTTCTATTCAATCCTAAATACTTGCAGGATGAGGATAAAAGATAAAAGGAGAAGAGTGCAAAGATAAAAATTCAAAAATTCGGATTCAGACTGTACACATTTTAGTATTCAGATCATAACTTTTGCTACAGATATGCAAATCCGATGATACAAGATGCTCCAGAAAGAAGACTGGAAGACCTACAACTCTTATGTTGATCAAACTTTCCAATTCAATCTGCAGATAAGACATATTCGATGATCAATATGATAACAAGTTGCAGGACAGAGTTGTACTGGGACTCTACTTCTTCCAGCTCCTATAAATACCCCTGCAGAGCAACAGAGAAGGGTACACAGAGAAATACAGAGCCAAAGCTAAGGTTTTTAGGCTTTCTTCTAGTTTAGGTTTTCTTTTCTCTTTTATATTTTTATTTTTCCTTTTTGTAAACTGAGAGTGGAGGAAGCTTTCATGGAGGAAGGAGTTCATGCTTGTACTGAGGTGACATAGGTAAGCCAACTTTTCTTCTATTGTTAATGAAGTCTGCTCGAGGTTTGTTTTTTTTATTCTTGTTTTATTTCTTCATGTTTTATTCTTGTTTTCTCTGTTCTTGTTTTCTGTTATTGTTTCTCTCTAATATTTTGTGAACCATGAGATCTGATTGCTTCGAGACTGCCTAGTCGAAGAAGAGCACTTGATGGCTTATGGAGATGAACAATCCTTCTTTAGATTGTCTTTTCTTTTCATAGTGTAGATAGCGAAGGTGGACGATCCTATACGCCATACTTGCACGCCTTTCAAGACAGGGTAAGTCGTCGCGAACAGATCAAAGGTAAGCAAGGTAGAAGAGGTTTGTACGTGTTATAGTTTCTTTCTTTTTATTTCTTTAGTTTAGATCTCACACTACCATATTCTCAATTTCTTTTCTTCACTTCCATTGTAAATATCACTTCTTCTTCTCCATCTTCTTTCTTTCTAACTTAAAATAATAAAAACTTTAGAGATAACTTATTGACAAAACTTCCATCGCTAGTCCCTTCCTGAGGATCACGACCCGCATAGCCTTGCTACAGCGGATTCGAATTAAGAACCTTGCACAATTACTTCTAAATCTAACATCTTTATTTTTGTGTGCAGGTAAAATCTCGATCAAACAGTTTTAAAGAAGGAATCTAGTGGAGATGAGTTCGACCAAGCTTGCTTCATGGTCCAAGGGAATGACTCTCTTGAGGTAAACTCGGACACTCAACTAGATGATAGTTCTAGCTCTTCCATTGATCTTGATAATAGTATGGATGTCAATGCTTTAAATGAAGAGCTCTATATGTTTTGTGAAAACTTGCTTTCAAATACAAACTTTTGAAAAGTAAGAGCTTTGAATTAAAAGAAGAAAATAAAAATTTATTTTCAAAACTTGATATAGTTTTGCAAGAGAGGGTTGAGATTTCAAATGAAAGAGATTTAATAAAAACTCAACTTGACCTTGTTCTAAGAGAACATGAGATTTTGAAAAATAAAAATGATTTTGATCTTGTTTTGAAGAATAATGGTCTTTTGTCTTCAAAACTTGATGTTGTTTTACAAGAAAATGATTCTTTAAAAAACAAAATTGTTTCAATTTCTAAAGAATTGGAATGCATTTCTTTATAAAATATTTCTTTGAAAAATGATTTTATTTCCCATTCTTGTCATGGCATCTATTGTTATATCTCTTAGTGACAAGAATGCATGTTCCACTTCTTCTTTCATTATTGAAAATGAAATTTGTATATTGAAGAAAAGTGTTGATTGTTTGTACTCCACTTTGAGCCAATGTGCTATGAATCACACACGGTTGGAATCCATGTTTTATAAGAAACATGCTCTACATATTCATGCACACAAACTACGACATGCACATGCTCATCATACTCACACACATGATTTTATGTATGCTCATGTGTACACTTATACATATTGTGGACGTATGGGCCACCTTACAAAATTTTGTTATAATAGAATACATAATTCAAATTTTGTAAATAAATTTGTTTGGGTTAGGAAAGGTGCTAACCCCCATCGAACTAAGAAAGTGTGGATATCAAAACCACTCCTATTTTATTTGATGTAGGTGTGGGCTCTCACAAGACGTGAGAATGTTGATGCCTTGATGGTGATGCGCTTTGAACTCAAAAATCATATCTATGAATGCATCACTTTCGAGGGATGTTTAGGTAGGAGGACCACCATAGTTTGGAGACCTAAAGGCTAGTTCTATTGGTTTTAATAACTATCTCTAACTCCTTATTTTGTCTATATATGTATTAATATTGATATTTTAGCATTATTGATTTTTATGCTCATTATGCTTAAATGCAATGCCTATCAAACTTATGATATGAGTTATTTAAAAATAAATGATAGGAAAAGGCTTGGAAAAGCTCCCCCTCAAGTTATGTTATCTATCAAGTAAAAGAAATTATTATGACTACAAATAGATTTGTCAATGTAAGCAAGTTACATACATGCATATATGAAAAATATATCAATTTAAAAAAATATGCATAAATAGCCTACCATCCTTCCATTCCTCCTTCAAAGCACTATGCAATGAATGGTTGGAAACAATGAATCATGACATTGCATATAAGCATGATAATTGAAGTGGATATATATATAAGTTCATGAAATATCAAAACAAGAAACTCAAAAACTTAAATATCATTATAACTCAAATACGATCATTATAACTCAAATACCTCTTCCTTTTTTTGTCATGCATCAAAAGGAGTAAAAACAGACATGAAACCAAGAGAGAGATCAATAAAAACAAATGCATATCAATTGAAAAGATATGAAACAAACATAAAGCAATTTCAAAACTCATGAATCCGTAGTGCAAATATTTAACTCACCACAAATGAATGAAAATCTATTATAATCTATTGGTTTAGTAAAAATGCCCGCAAGTTAAAAACTGGTAGAAACATAATCAATGTCATTATCTCTTTTCTCATAGTGATCTCTAAGAAAGTGATATTAAATCTCTATATACTTGGTCTTACTATGTTGATTTTTATTCTTGGTCATATAAATAGTACTTGTGTTATTACAAATATTTTGATATAATCATAATACAAATCATAGTCAAGTAGAGTATGTTTTATCCAAAGGACTTGTGCACAATATGTCACGGCCACAACATACTCCGCCTCAGCGGTTGAGAGGGCTACAGAATTTTATTTCTTGAAAGACCATGAAACTAGACAATTTCCTAAAAATTGACAAGTTCCACTAGTGCTCTTCTTATCCACTCTACAGCCGACATAGTCCGCATCCGAAAAACACGGTATTGAAAATTGTCCAGTTTTCGAATACCACAAGCCTATTTCAATAGTGCCCTTAAGATATCTAATAATGCGTTTTACCGCTACCAAGTGGGACTATTTAGGATAAGATTGGAATCTAGCAATAAATAAACACTAAATATAATATCCGGCCTACTAGCCTCAAGTAAAGTAAACTACCAATCATACTTTTATAGAGTTTAATGTCAACGTTTTTATCTTGTTCATTATTGCCAAGCTTTGTTGTGGTAACCATGGAAGTCTTACTTTTCTTTGTATTTTCAATCTCAAATTTCTCGATAAGCTCTCTTGTGTATTTGGCTTGGTATATGAAAATTCCATCACTCTTTTACTTAAGTTGGAGTCCAAGAAAGCAGTTGAGCTCTCCCATCATAGATATTGCAAACTCTTTCTTCATGCATGATTTAAAATCCTTACAAAGTACTTCATTAATAGATCCAAAAAAGATATCAACATAAATTTGCACAATAAGGATATAACTATCTACGTGCTTTGTAAACAATATAGTGTCAACTTTACCTTTTACAAAATCATTTTAAACAAAAAAATAGAAAGTCTTTCATACCAATCTCTTGGAGCTTGTTATAAACCATATAAAGCATTTTTCAAGTTTAAAAATAAAATCCGGATGTGTAGGATCAACTGACCCGGGGGGTTGTTCAATATACATCTTCTCTTCAATAAAATCATTTAAAAATACACTTTTAACATCCATTTGAAAAAGCTTAAAATCTTTGAATGAAGTAAAAGCAAGTGTCATTCGTATGGCTTCAAGCCGTGCTACATGTGTAAAGATTTTCTCAAAATTGATACCTTCAATTTGGGTGTAACCTTGGGTCACTACCCTACCTTTATTCCTAATAACATTTTTGACTCATCTAACTTATTCCTAAAAATCCATTTAGTACCAATGATTCGCTATCATAGGGTCTAGGAACAAGGTGTCAAACTTGGTTGTGCTCAAATTGATTGAGCTCTTCTTTCATTACAAGCAACTAATATGAGTCGCCCTCGGCTTTGAAAATGTTCTTGGACTCAACATGTGAAATGAATGCAAAATGATCACAAATATCATAGAGTTTAGAGTGAGTAGTTAACCCCTTAGATACATCACCTATGATGAGGTTCTTGAGATGATTTGTAGCATATCTCTAATCTGAGTTGGCTCCACTTCAACATCTTGAACTTCACCATGTTCATCATCCTTTGGTCTGTCTTCTTACATTAGTAAGTCCTTTAAAGATATTTTCTCCATATCATCACTTAAGGACAATTTCTACAACATTATTCACAAAATTATTAGATTCCTCAAATTGATATGCATAGACTCTTTAATAGTCAAAGTAGACCTATTAAAAACTTTATAGGCCTTGCTAGAATTTAAATACCCAATAAATATAGTTTCATAAGACTTGGCATCAAATTTACCTAAATTATCCTTGGTGTTCAAAATAAAACATTTACAACCAAAAACTCTAAAATATGAAATATTTGATTTTCTAAAATAGTAAATCTCAAAAGAGTTTTGGTAGTATTTTCGCAAAAATAAATTTTATTCGATATGTAATATGAAGTGTTTACGGTCTCGGTCGATAGATATTGAGGGAGTCCGTATTCACTAATCATTGTTCTAGCCATCTCTTAAAGAGTGTGATTCTTCTTTTTAATGACTCCATTTTGTTGTTAAGTCCTAGGACAAGATAGTTCTTTTTTAGTTCCATTTTCTTCACAATAAGCGATAAAGGAATGGTTAATGAATTCATCACCTCTATCACTCCTTAAGCGCAAAATCAAAAAATCTTTTTCTTTTTCAACTCTTTTTCTAAAAATATGGAAATTCGAAAAAGCTTCGTCTTTGTGTTCTAAAAAGAAAACCCGTGTAAATCTAGAGAAGTCATCAACTAAAAAATAAAACAATTACCATTAAGACTTTTAATTTTTGTTGGACTAAATAAATCTATGTGGATTAACTCTAATGGTCTAGATGTCATGATATCCTTTATTAGAAAGAGGACTTGATTTATTTTTCAAGTTGGCACGCATCACAAACACGGTCCTTTTTAAACTTCAAGTAAGGAATATCCTTTATCAATTCCTTAGAGTTAATTTTAGATAGATGGTCAAACGAAACATGTCTCATGTGTCATAACTAATAATCTTCATTAAAAGTATTCAAACAATAGCATTGCAATGTAAATTTAACATATCAATCATATAAATATTATTTTCACAAAAACTGGAAAGAATACAAATATTTGTTTTTTATCTAAGGCATTGCAAGTGAAGTCATCAAAAATAACTTTAAAACCTTTATCACAAAGTTGGCTAATGCTCAAGAGATTGTGCTTGAGATTTTCAACCAAAACAATATTTTCTATTAAAGTAGATGAACCAATTTTGATATTACCTATACCAATGATTTGGCCCTTTGAATCATCTCCGAAGATGATGGTGCCACCTTCATGATACCTTGATAGACTTGTAAAGTTGTTGATATCCCAAGTCATGTGCCTTGAGCAACCGCTATCAAGATACCATCACTCTCTACGTCTTGGAGCCTTGGTGCGTACTTATATCAAGTAAAGAAGTTGTTGATTTTGGTATCCATATTTTCTTAGATCTTATGATGTTAGTTATTCGAACCCAAACATGATCTTTTGAAGTATTAATGCGATCAAAGCAAAACTTAGCTAAGTGACCATTCCGGTTATAATAGGTGCATGAATATACTCTACCATACATAAATGCATGAAGTGTATATGTATGATGAACATGTGAAATATGAGCATGCTTAGTGTGTGTGTGGCATGTTTAGCGACCATGTTGTGCTTGAGGAGTATGAGCGTGTGTAGCATAAGAAACATGAACATATTTCCTTAGAGTGTGTCTCTTAGAAAACATGGCCTCTAATCTAGCCTTATCAAACTCACATTTTTTTCAAGATATTTTCAAGGTGCTAATTTTAATTTTTAAGATAGAAATCTTTTTTCTCAATTAAAAAAATTGGCTTTACAAAAAATTTATGTGCATCAAAATCTTTTTGTATAGAAATAAGTATGGAAGACAAAACTTGTTTTTCTTTTGAAAGAATAACAACTTGATTTTGAATAATTTTATTTTTCTTTTTTATTTTTAAATATTTCTTCTTGAGAAAATTATAGTTATGAGAGAGTTCTTCAAAAGCTTCACCTAATTCATCCATTGTTAATTCACAATCATTTAGAGATGGTTCGGATATTACCTTGGGTGTGTTATCATTAGCCATGAAACACACATTTGCCGTGTCCACCTCTTCTTCGAATTCACTCTCCGAATCTCATGTTGCTTTGAGAGCCTTCTTCTTGTAGGTCTTCTTTGATGTAGATGGCTTGCTTTTGATTTTCGGGTATTCCGCAAAAATGTGTCCTGCCTTCTGGCAATTGAAGCAAATGATCTGTTCTCCTTCTTCCCTTGCCATCGTCTTCTATTCTTGAACTTGGCCTTGTTGTACATCCTTCTTATATTTTTCACTATGAAGGAAAGATCTTCATTATCATCTTCTATGGTGGGAGTAGATTTGAAAGCAATTATCTTTTTCTTTTGAGGCGACATTTCTTCTTTTGCCTTCCTCTCCATCTCATGGGTCTTAAGGTTGTCGATAAGACCTATAAGCTAAATCTATGATGAGTTAATTATGCTTTGCCTTGACCCTATACATACTACATATAGGATTCCCTTCTCTACTACTACTTGTTCTCTTTTGGAGGTTTCTTATCTCTTCTAAGGATTAAGAAGAGCATGTATTGATTGAAGAAGAAGAATCTTCTCTCTCATCTTCGCATCCTCAAGATCGTTTACCTCCGGCTCTTTCGTGATAGAATCAGGTATGACTAAAACCCTTATTCCTTTTGATCTGATAAAAATATAATTTATTGTATGTGATCTTACTTAGATGTATTTAGATCAACATAAGGCTCTTGTCCTTCCGATCTCTATGCAAACAAGTGCTAATAACAATAATAATTTTTGTACTACTTCGGATATATTCACACGAATATATCATAATCTAGCGCAATACAATAGAAGAAATGAAACTACAAAGAAATAAAAGATAATTAATCAAATAAGGAATTTCAAATATTTATACAGACAATATGAATGAATTAAGCGGAAGTATGCTCTCCAATATAATTCCCCCTAAAACATCAACTCTAAATCTATTCAAGCTACAATTATTCCAACCACGCGTGCTATTAAAGGCACTATGTATTGCACCTACTCCTATCCGCTGAGCAATTGCCATTCAGATTCGAGATGAATTAAGAAGAACTAAATGAAGTGATATAAATTGTTAAAGTATAGCATTAAGATTAGGATTCTATAATACTAATCGAATTAGGAGTAACTATTTTCTTATCATGTAATTGTAATAGTTATATATTCGCATTACCCTCATCAATAACATAAATACAATTCTCAATTTCATCTTCAACTGATGTAACATTTTGTTTTGCAAACACTCAACATTTGTAGATGTTTCTGGTATGACCTTAAAAATCTAGGAAGTATCTTAAAAAGAATGCACGACAATAATAGTAGAAATAACTTCAAAAATAACATTTTGAGTTTGTTTGCTTGAAAAAATCTCCTTTCCCTTCAACAACATAAAAATGTAGTTCAATTATTAATAACCTCTTATCTTTTTTCACTCACATCCGGGAGTGAATATTGCCATCCCAAAAGATGAGGAAGGCACCTCCTAAATTAAGGCACCCACCATTTTGATAAAGGCACCTCCAAAAGTTTAAAAATGACCAAAATGCCCTCTTCTTCTCTCCTCCTCTCCCTGCCTCGCCAGCGACCCCCCGACTTTCGGTCCCCTCTTCCTCGCTTCCCCTCCCCCTCATCGGCGAGCCCCCCGACCTCCTCACCCCTCCCCCCTCGCTGGCGGACCCCCGACCTCCCCCACACTCCCCTCCTCGCCCCCTCCTCGGTGCTCCTCCCCCTCCTCCCTCTCTGTTCGGCAGGAATGGTCGAACAAAGATGGGGGAGGGGAGGATCGCGAAGGGAGAGGGGGAGGCGGAGGGGGAGGGCGACAAGGAAGGATGGGGAGGGGAGATCAGGGATGGGGGGAGAAGGGGACAGCGCTGGCGGGGCTCGCCACCATTCGCCGGGGAAGAAGAAAGAGAAGGAAAAGAAGAAGAAGGCGCATTTTAATCTTTTTCACAAAGGTAACTGTGCCCAAAAATATGATGACACACTTGCAATTATTTGTGAGGTGCCTGCCTCATTTTTTGGGTTTCCAATATCCGCTACCCTCACATCCATGCCTTAAAGTCACACTTAGGCTTGTGTAAATATTAACAATAACTCACTGATTATTCTTTCTATTTAGTCCGTTTAGCTAAGTCACCACTTTTTGGCTTGTTTATTTATCTGAATAATGGAAGTACTTTCTATATGGACTTTGAACACTTACAAATAGGGATCAACACCTTCTCATATTGTAAGGAACACACCGAACCCTAGATCTTAGCTTTTTCATTACAACTATCTCACCGAGTTTATTCTAATTGATCGAGAGCTAACTTGATACATAAAGGAATTTTTTTTTTAATATCAATAACCAATTCTTGCATTTATATTAACTTTTTTCTGAACCCAATCTTGTGTTTAGGAAGCATACGAAGTAGATCGTAGAAGCAGATAATCGATAGCCTCATTGCTAGAAAATATTTTAGCCATTTGCATCAAGATTTAACTTTCTTCTTGCTTCCGTGCTTCTCCAAACGAATAGCATAACAATTATCATGCTGCAAAAAAATTAACTGCACATTGCATCACATCAATCAATTGTGAACTTAGATCGGTTACAATTAGTTGCTGGGTGTTTTTTTCCCATCCCAAGTGAGAAACGTGAAAGAAATATATTTCTATCTTTTTTACTTAGTTAATTTGTGTAAGAGATATGACTTGACATGAAATTTAACTAAAGCCATGTAATTGTTTGCCATAATTAATAACAACCCCATATGCCCCTCGAAACCAAATTTAAATAATCACAGATGTGTTGTTTAACTAAAAGAATTAATCGGTCTCAATGCACATGAATTGTAGATCTCACCTAACCTAAATGTAAAATATCCTCTAAGAACTTCAGTCACATGTCCTAGGTCAAGTGTATAGTCTTAGTTCGCATCATTTAAAGAATGTTCATATGTGATTGAGATCACTCGTAGATTTGAAGAAGTAGTTAAAATGCATTATTATATTCACATATATCTTTTTTTATATGCACGAGACAAAATTTAGAAAGAGAAATTTGACTTGCTTTGTGGAAAGAGAGAGAAGTACTCTCATAGTCTATAATTTTTCTGTGAGATGTTACCAAATCTAGAAGAAATAATCGTGTTTTTGTTGACATTTCAACAAATTTCCCCGTTGCATTGCATTTTGTTGAATGGTAGAATGTCATTTCCTTCCCTACATTTTTCAAGTTCCTTCAATCAACCAACATTTCCCCCCTTCCTTATTAGAAAATTAAAATAAAAGAATACAAAAGAAAAACATAAGTTCCTTTACAATAACATTGCGATAGTAAGGCCCTTGAAGCAGTTGCCTAGTCTAGGCCTAAAAAGGGCTCTAGAAGCACAGCCATCTCAATCAATAGAGACCATGCGAGCCACATCTCTGCTGCAATTTATACCAACCAATCTCAAGTTCGCCGCTTAGCTGCTCTCTCGGCCAAACAACAACCGAGTTGACCCCAACGCCAGCTGGCCTGGTACGCTGAGCTTTATATAATCAGGGACCCATGTGCCAGTTTCAGTCCACAAGCTGAGTGCAATTTAGGAATCAAATCAATTCGATCCCGTGGGCCCCCTGCGGAGCACTCGGCCCGAACGGTCTCACTACCGATCACTGGCCCGAAGAAGGCGTGAGCCACCATTTTCCCCCCAGCCAAATGATCGTCTCGAATCCCTATCTCGCTCTTGCCCTCGCTCGCTTGATCCCATGGCCAGATCGATCGATCTCGTTCGCGAGATGCTCATCGTCTTGACTTGTCTCGTCCTGATCTCGCCGCTGGCGGCGCGGGGGGCGAGGCCGGACAAGGAGACGATGGAGAGGTTCTACGGGACCCTGGCCACGGATCCCGTGCGCAACAGCACCGGCGACGGGAGCATCGCCGATATGTTCGACCGCGTGCTGCAGAAGGAGTTCCCGGAGAACGACGCGCCTGAAGGTTAGGTCTTTTTCGCGATCTCTTTCTGTTTTTTTATTTCTTAAAGATGTGATTTTTGGTTAGTTTAGGATGTAGATTAGGGCTTGGTGGTTACATTGAACTAATCCGTAATTACACTGATAAAAACTTGATTTTGTTCGTTTGTTTTCTTTTACGGATTAGGTCTAGTGTTAGACGAGAGATAGAGAGAGAGAGAGGAATGAGGTTTTTGAGAGGATACGAGTTAGCTTTGGATAGCGGGATTTTCTCCAATGTAGCATAAAATTGCATTTATTTAGAATAAGAAGCGTGATTTTGTTTGTTAGTTTTCTTGTATGGATTTCCGCTCTCAACAAATGGTAACACCTCGATGCCCACTTGAATCCACGTTGAGGAGTGCACTTGTGTCAAATTTTATGCTATGAAATTAGTACCTAGTTGCAAATACATATTGCTCTTACTCGAAAGATGATTTAGGTCAGTGACTTTGGAGGGAGTAGGAGGAGAATTTTGTGTATACATTCTTTAGTTTCAGGTCAGGCATCAGCCTTCTCCTTTTTCTCTTTTGCATTTTCCTTAAATGATCCCGATGTTGGATACTCATGTAGAAACCATGAGGTGTATGATATATGTTGATGATAGAGCAAAGCTTGAGGAATTCTAAGAACTTGTAATGGAAATGATAGTAGGCACAGACTAGTATGTTCCAACGGAGATAGGTATATTTTGTACTATATTGGAGCACAAACTCAAATGAGCCCTTGGTCAAAGTTCAATCGAGCAAAGTTCCCTGAGTTACTTGTTTTCTATGGTCTGCAACACAAATGTGAAGGCTTTCTACTAGATGATCGATAAACTTGAGGTTTTCTCATAAATGTGCTAGCTATATGCCTTGTTGAACTTATTAGATTTTGATAGCATAAAGCATTTCTAGATTGGCATCTGGTAGATGGGTAGCATTGCATAGGCCATGAGATGACATGATGATAAAACATAATACACCTATGAAACAACATTCCCAACTTCCTCAGGGTTTGTGATAGTATAGAGGCTCAAAATATTGGACAAGATCATGGATGCATGACACGAGATGATATATATGAGATAGTTGAGCAATTTATTTGCTAGAACTAATGATCGTTTAAAGTTAGAGACAAGTACTTTAGAGAATAACTGGGGTTTGAAAAAAAAAAAAGGAAATTTTTTTTTTTTGATGTATGATTATTTGCAGAGTACCAAAGGAATAACTGGTCTAGATTATATGATTACAAACAAAGCTGAAAGCTAGTAAGTAGGAAGGCAATCTTTGATCTATTTTCCGAAGAGGTTAACAAAGTGAGCCAACAAGTTAAAGAACCTAGTCATATGGCTTGAAAATAGTCTTGACTATGCTTTCTTGTTCAGGCATTTAGACATAAAAGTAATGGCATAAGAAATGATTTTGAACTCAACTTTAAGTGGAAAGTATAGTGTGTGCTTCATACCATTTTCCTTAATTCAATAGCTCAATTGGTTGTCAAGTTGATGACAAGATGGGAGTATGCTAAGAAGCATGGATACAGACACAGACAAGGGTGGTACGACAGACACAAACAAGGTATGACACGGACACGGGATACAACAATTTCTTAAAAAGTACGACATGGGGACACGATGACATGACACTAGAATATGTATATAAATAACAATAAGAGTCCATAAATATACATGCATAATCACGTATTTGCATCCAAAAGTCCATACATATGATACATTGTGTCTAACTTGTTATATTGGAACATTTTTAAAGTTATCATTAGTTTTACACAAGTTAATATTTTGATGGCATTTTTTGTTTTACTAAAGTATAGTCTTTGATGCATAAGAAAAAAAATATTTCAAATATGTAATATGAACAAAGAAGTATAAGAAGAAATGTAGAACATGTGTTCAAGAAGTACCCAACAAGTATCCTAAATAAAAATTATGTATAAGATTAATGATAATTTGTAGAAGTGTTCAAGAAGTGTTCAAGGAAATGTCGGTGCCCAACATGGATTTCGGTTTGTTTGACACGGGTGTGGCTTCATAATAAAAGTACCTATGCTACATAGGCAATAGATATGCCTTTTGGTGGATCCATAATACATGCAGTTGACGGTAGAAGAGTTTTTATAGGGGAGGTGCAGGGAATCGATAGTCAACAATTGAACAAGGTTTTTGATAGTTGTATATATTGCATATAAACATTGGTATATCATATGTGCACTATACATTGTTTTTTAAAATGTTTTTAATCTGCATTGGGTGGTTAATACAATGGCTGAAGGCAGTTCATTCATATGCTCACACAAGTTCTGAAATGGTTTTTAGATGAGGGGAATGGCTTTTCAATTCTGATGGGGTAAGCTACTGTAATAGTTTGTATAGAGCTCTTTATTGCTGTTAGGGGTTAAGTTAGTGAACAATGATGTTCTACAAGTATGCATCACGTCTATAATATTATGTGATTATAGTAGTATAAGATCAATTAGTGAGGAAGGATAAAAACAAGGTTTGAAATGCCGCTTTGTTTCAATACATATTCCTAATATCGTATAGGGTTTTGACCTAGCCGAAATGATATCAACCCGATATCAAAACTGATATAAATCGGTCTTAGAAAAGTTCTCTCCAATTTGAGCCACCTGCTGCCCCCTCCCCAAATTCTAAAAGAAAGAAAAGGTGAATTGCAGTTAATTCTTTCTATCTCATGCCTTGACAACTCCAATCACCCTGATAATTCGTGCAGGCTATTATTTAGTTGCTCGGTGTCCATTATGTTATGTATTCGAAGAACTATGAGATTATAGTAATTACAGCTAGAATTCAAAGTTTCAAAGCTATAAATCGAACTCAGTGCCAATCCTATCAATGCTATGAGAGAGTCAGTCTTTGAATTTGCTAAAATCTAAAATCCAAAAGGGACTCACTCAATCCTAAGAGGACCCAGGTCATTCTTAACATGGGAGCAAATGCTATCCAATACAATTGGAATAATCATCTCAAGAACTATTCAAATTACCATTACTATCATCCCTCCCAACTAGCTGTTAGAAAGTCTTGCATTTCACTATCGACATGTGAGGTTGTCTTATTCCTTTCTATGAAAACTAGTCGTTGTAGTCACATGGGGCTCCTTGTTTTACAGTTAGACTTGGAATTTGAATGCCACTAGCTTTTGTTTGGCCCGTAGCCATTGTATCATTGTATAATCTCCTAGCCTTGAAGAACAATTCTCATATTGTATTTGATGGTCCTTACATCCATGTGGAGAGCAGAGAGTGACTTAATCCTCTCTTAGGTTGGTGAGTGGGTCCCAACGTGTTGAGTTCCCACTTTTTTCGGTTGAACAAGTTCCCAACTTGATCACTGTTTTCAACTATCGTTGTATCCCCTTCAACTATTATCGTAATGGAATCTTTATAAATGATGAAGTATGGGAAATTGGGTCTACTTCCATTGGGTTCCGATTCGAGGCCCGCTATGGATCTAGAGTTTTGTGGTAGGGGGTGAAGTGCCTAGGGAGTTCAAAGTAACATGCAAGACAAAGTCGTTAGGGGGTCGGGTCTTGGGCCCGGCCAAAGCCCCTCCGACGGTCAAGTTAGAGTCCAACATATGAGCAGCAGTGGCGGTGCCAGGATTTCAAAGATGGGGGTCACAAAAGCCTCCGTGGATGCTGGCGAGTCCGACATCAAGCGCGAGGTCGAAGACTTAATCGAGGGCAACCTCCCTGTGGTGCCACCTGCCGCCGCACGATTTTTCACATTAAAAAAAAACTAATGAAGAATGCTAAATTTTTCACCGCCCGCCACCGCGGATTCCAAATTTCCTATTAAAAACTAAGAACAAAATCAAACTTGATTACTAACCTTTATCACATTGACTATGACTTCTGATCAGATTAAGCTAATAACGAACACTAAATAACCAATCTTTTCATCACATCAAACATGATGCTGATCAATGAAGCCTAAATTACTAACCTTTTAACACATCAAACATGATTTTGATCAGATTAAAATAAACAATACTAAATAACTAATAGAAAATTAAAACAAGAGAATTTTAAGACCACAAACCTTGCAAGATGTTGTGGTAAGCGCCAACAATAATCCCAACAAATCTAGGTCTCAGGTTCTCTCTGCCAACTGAAGACGAAGAAGGAGAAGAAGCATCACCAAATTTCACAAAAATTGGGAAGAGCTCGTCCTCGTCGCTCCTAGGACCCAGACGCCCAAACGCCCCCTTCCCATGAGAGCACTTTCCCATCTCCTACAATAAATTATTCAAATTAAACCCAAAAAACCACCAATCAAGAATCAAAATTTCTTATCGGTGAGAGCTAGAGTATGAGCTTCACCGACAGCAATCGCAGTGACTTTGCTCGATAATTTTCCCATTTTTTGCTGAGAACTTAAGCTCGGTCGAACCGAAAAAGAAAAAAAAGGTGATCGGAGCGTACTCACTTACTCACACAGTGTCCTCATCGGGCCTCGAGCTCCGCCAGGAGAGGGGTTGTTTTATTTTTCAAATTATGCAAGTGGCCCTGAGCTGAGTTTTGCGAGCTTAGGTGAATTTATTTGTTTTATTTTTCAAATTTATGTGACTTGATGACCTGCGGGCCTAGCTCAAGAGAGTCCCAACCCAATTGGAGGGGGCACAAATTATATAGGTAAAAGCCTATTTGAGGTGGGATCGGGGGTCACGTGACCCTCTGGACCCCCTTCCCTCCGTCCCTGACGACTAGTACTGGTAGACCTGATAAATGATGTAGCATACCTGTTTTGGTGGGTGTGACATCCTTTAAATATGGTATATGAAGGAAAAATGGTCATTGCTGATAAGGAACATGTCATTACCTTGTCCTTGCTTAGTGATGATAGGCCTTTATGCGCCGGCCCAAGTCAAGGTTGAGTGGGCTTCGGTTGTTATGCCTTTTTAAGCCTGTTAATTCTTGTATTATCAATAAATTACTCTTTTAAATTATTTTCCCCACAGTTTTTTCTAGTTCATCTAACCCTTTTTCTCCTTGCCACGAGACCATAATTCAAAAGATCAGTTTTGAAGTTTGTAAAGGGTATATTTCTTTAATGTTACTGAGCGAAACATTAAACTAGAGATGCTTGATATTTGTGCTAATGTTCCTTCAAAATTCCTAAAAGAAAAATGAATTACAATAAATTGAACTTGTGATAAGGATTTTGTTCATATGCATGTTAGTAGGAAAATCATCTTTATCCGGTTCTTATTTCTATCCGTGTTTCAGAAAAGTGTCCACCTGGGCAAATAAGGAGTTACCTAGGTGGTTTGAGAGTATTGGCTGTTTTGCTTAGGCCTCACTTAAGTAGTTGTTTATTCTCTCTTATTATCTCCTTTAGAGGGGATATTAAGTTTAATGTGGGTGGAAGAACATCATCAATTTTGTTCTCACTTCTACTATAGTTGTATACTACAATTATAATTATCATCAATTATGAACTCAAACGACTTTGAAGGCGTAGACAACCAATTCTGGTTTTGATGAACAGCCGATGACTCCAATGAAACTCTGACCACACTAAGTTTTCTTTTTGTCTATCTTTTGTGTTCATTTATTTTTTCTTCTTTTCCTTATCCTAATCTTATTTTGTTCTTTCATTTTTTTTTCTCACTTTTCACCCTTTCTTTTTATTTCTTGTATTTTTCTCATTTTTCTTTACAATTTCAAAATGGATTAGTTCTTTGTACTCGATCATTTTTTAAATTTTTTTTGTGATAATTCTTCCAAAAGGGTTGTTCCCCTAGTATATCACATCTTTGGTCCCATTTTACCAAATAAAAGCCTAATAGAATTGTTATACCCTTCATATGACTCCTACATTCATATCTATTACATTTTAATCCAATTCCTCTATTAGAATTACCTGAATTACCCTATGGATAATTATCCTTTCATTATTATGCTGACCTTGTGCCCCATATGACATAATTGCTTGTATCATTGGGCAAACTCATATAAGGGCCTTTGTCATCTATGAAGATGCTTATCCTAATCAAATCATAGAGCTCTATGGTGACTTTCCCTACAGGCTCTATTTAGCATTATGTGGTTCTTTTTATTTTCCATTTTTCTTCCCCACCTAGAGTTTTTACAGCTATTCTATGCCCTTCACTTCAAAATCAGCATTCTAGATGAAGGCCAATATGTTTGTGGCTGTTGTGCTGAATGATCAATACTTGGTATCCTTTAAGGTGGATGTAGAGTAATCTTTACACAAAGGGTATATATGCAGCTATTTTGCATCCAAATCCACCTCTTCTTTTGGTATCCTTTATCCTATTCAAATCATGGAGCTCTTTGGTGACTTTCCCTACAGGTTCTATTTAGCATCATGTGGTTTTTTTAATTTTCATTTCCTTTTCCATCTAGGATGAATTATTCCAGATTTTCTGTGCCTTCACTTCTAAATCAATATTTTAGACGAAGGCTGATACGTTTGATGCTGCTGTACCGAATGGTCAATACTTGGTATCCTTTAAGGTGGATGTAGAGAATGTTTTTCCTCTAATAACCTTTTCACAAGGGTAGATATACAACTAATTAGCATCCAACTCCACTTTTTTTGCCTCTTATCGCTTGCCTGTGATACCAAATAGATAACACCTGGCACTTAGAGATAGTATGCCGTTCATAGCACAATTAATTTTAATTTTTTGATTGCTTTTTATTGATAATGGAAAGATAATGCTTGTCAAGGTTTTTTTTTGTTGCATTCTGAACGAAAATTTTCATTTTCTAGGACAAGGATGTTTCTTGACTAGATGTTCTGATTGATAGTCTCTAGAGTATGCTATTTATTGTGAACTTCCTATGAAGGTTGTATCTTCATGTCCCGTGAAAGGGTCAGGTATTCATCCTTTAATAAAGGCAGTAGCGCCTTGAATTTTTTTTTGAAACATATGCCATAGTCAAACTTGAACCTAGGACTCTTCACAACCCACCCCACCCCTTTACCCGTGAGCCATGCCTCACTAGCTGGAATCTTGTTGCTGACCAACGAGGCATATCAATTTAATGAAAATATTTAAATATTGACAACAAACAATAATCCACTTATTGCCGATTTGTTCTTTTATAGACTATTTTAGATCACATATGAATAGTTTAGAATATATAGGTATTAAAATAAAGGAAAGACTAGCTTATCATCTTTGACATTTCCCATCAAAATGGAGTTGGATATGGTGCAAGGCTCCAAGAAAGAGCTCAAAGATTTTGTAGAGTTTTGTGGGCGGTTGTCAACCTAACATCAGCCTTTTTTTGCTAATTAGTGGCAAATTCCTATCCGAGGAACTATGGCCAGGAGAGGGAATTTGTGTTTTTCTTTTTTAATAGAAGGGCCCTTAGGCTTACTTTATGGCCTCCATAATGGGGAAAGGAACCCCCACTGTTTTTTTTTTTTTTTTTTTGTGGGGGGGGGGGGGGGGGGGGAACTCCCATGAGAGGAGAATGAAACGCCTAGAGCACACACCTGAATCACAACAATCTAGAGTTCACGAAAGTGCTAGTAGCCTCCATGCATGCATCTTCGTACGCTTGTGAATAACCCATCACGAACCGCTAGTCAAGCCTAGTAACCTCTGTACTCCGTGAAGTCTAGCCGTTGCATTATATGTCTCGTAGCGTGTCTTGCAAATTAGTTCGAAAAATCCCCTCTGCCACTGCGGATGGGGAGATTCGAACCCACACCCTTCCAAGATGGAGGGAAGTGTCTTTGCCGCATAAGCTACGCTCGGTTGGCCTTATATATCAGGAAATATATGTGATTGTATACTTCTCATTACTGGCAAAGCTTCACATCACATTCACTATGTTTTCGTGGAGAGTGATGCTTATTAAGCCCTTCATCTGCAACTGAGGGACAAAAAAGAAAGGAGAATCCAGTCCTCCCCTGCCACCCCCATCCCCCCACCCTCCTATCTACCCCCCACCACACCCACCCACCCACATACATAAACCCCAAACCACCACCACTATTCCATAATCGAGGATTTCCATATCCCTAACATATTTAGACACTCAGTACTCTTCATAAACACCCACTTTTTTACATAAATAAACTTGTAATCGTATGCTATTCTGTCTATTATACCATATCATTGCTTGTCTTGCGCTTCTCTTAACATTATGTAGTTGCAATGTGCTTTCAACTTAGGTAATAAACATTGTCTCTTGCTAACATAAACAATGTTGATGAGATGGCATTTTAATCGTTTCAGGACATGATGCAAGTAGCTTCAACAACAGCGTCACTGATCATCAAGTAGGTGTGACTTGCTTCTATAACACTTATTTGCATGTATTGTTTTTCAAATGAAACCTGCAATTATTTCATTTTAAGCTCTTTAATATCATAGTAAATTAGTTTTTAAGTACAAAAAGGTATAAAAGGTTATGCACTACTGGGCCTGCTACACGATTCATGGTTGATGTGTATTAGGAAAGTTACAACTAGTTTACAACCTCTTTCCTATGTTTTCTTCTTGAAAATTGAGCTAATGAATTTTACCAAAGTGAACATAATTCTTAAAATGTTAGGTCACTTCTTGGCCAAGTATTTGATATCAGCAATAAATGTAAATCTATAATTGTAGCATGCGAAATAGCAACAGACACCACCAACAATAACAGCAACAAGTGAACAAACCCCTTATTACAGACTTTTGGGGTTGGCACATCAATTTTTTTCATTCATTCAGCTCTATTGAGGGCCATTTCTCCCTTCCTATGGATGCACCGACTTCTTATCCTCTCTCTTAGTGTGCTGTTACTCATCCATCTTTACATTCTCATTTCAGCTGCGCCCATTTTTTGGATAGAGAATATTTGGTTTGTTGCGAAGAAAGTACAGTATTTTCGTCGCATTTGTTGCTGGAAATGGGCCCCAAATTTGCTGTTTGCTTTGCTCATGTAGCATCTGCTGCACGTGCCTTATTAGAATCTAATAATAGCAAGTTTGCTGATGTGGTGCAACATTTATGGTTATAAAAATGAGCTGGGGCCAATTTGGGAAACAAAATGAGTTAAGCTGGTGAGTTGACATCAACTTTTTAACACAATTGGTTGAAGCACATGCAGGAGCCAATTTGCCCTGAGCGCTTGTTGGCGGATTTTTGCTGCAGATTGCAACTACACTTGTCGTTTTCACTTGTCATGTTTGCACCAAACGGTGGAAATAGAAATTGAGCTGCAGCATTGCAGCTATGGCTTGATGTCTTCCCAACCAAATAACCTCGACATCTCTTAATTGCTGAACATTTTGATCGATGAAGTGTCACTTGACTTATATAGTCAACTTTAGAATTATCCCTGAATTTCATCGGTATCCTATTACCACATAGTACTCTAGAAGCACTTCCACACTTTAACCACCCTGCGCTGACTCTATAAACCACATTCTTGATCTCCCACAATCTCAGAATCATGGTGAATGCGTGGTCCTAAGCAGTTAAACCGACCATAATAAGAGTAAAAGATAATTGGTAATGTAACATTTTTTTTATTTCTCATATGGTAGTTCCAGTATCATAAATTTGCATTCTTATTGTTAGGTTTTGTCTTATTTTGAAGAAACACTAAATTTAAGGGCCTGTTTGTTTCATTGCAAAACGTCGCAAGTCGTAAGTCGTAAATGAGAATGGAAAAAGTGAACTGTAGCAGAGAAAATATATTGTGTTTTACGGTGTTTGGTTGATAAAGTGAAGTGTAAATGAAAAGTATGTGTGTTTTTACGGTGTTTGGTTGATAAAGTGAAAGTGTAAATGGTAAAGTATATTGTGTTTTACGGTGTTTGGTTGGTAATGTAAAAGTGTAAGTGGAAAAGTTGACCACAAAACTAACTGTAGCAGTGATTTAAATATTATAAATACTATTAAATTAAATCTACTATTGCAAATTAAATTGTATTATAAATTTGAGATAAAAATTAATAATCTTAATATTTTATTTATAAGAATAATATTAATAAAATATTAGTATAAATAGTAAAATATTACTAAAATATTAACTAAATAAATAATATAAAATTTTAAGAAAATCTAAAGAACATTAATAAAATTTTAAGAATACTAATAAGATATAAAAATTAAAAAATGTTACAACAATAATAAAATATAGTTATAATATTATAATATTAAAAATACTTGAAATTATTATAATATAAATTTTATTATAATATTATTTTAATATTATAGAAATATAAAATTAATAAAGTAAAATATAATTATAATTTAATAATAAATTATCATTATAGTATTATTATACTGAATTATTATTACAATATTAACATAATAAATATTAATATATAATAAAATATTAATATAATAATAAAATATATTATGATATTAATAAAGTAATTTTTATATTAAAAAAAAATAATAAATATATAGTAATTTTATATTAAAGTATAATACTGATATTAATAAAATATTAACTCTAAATAAAATAATAAAAAATGGAATAAGTATTAATAAAATAACAAAATATTAAATTAAAATAGTAAAATATTAAATATTAAAACAATAAAAAAGTTAAAGATTAAAAATATAAAATAATTAAATAATTAAATAAGAAATTGAACACTATTAAAATATTAAATATTTAATAATATTTAATTATATATTAATTGTCAAGTAACTGTTTTGAACTGTAAGTGTACTACAAGTGAGAGTTACATGACCACAAAATTAACTGTAGCAACTGTATGTGGGAAAATATGAGTGTAAAAGTGAGATTTGCATGACCACAATTTAACTGTAGCAACTGCAAGTGGGAAAAGAAGAGTTGCAAAAGTTTTTGCATTTTACATTTTGCAAACGAAACCAAACAAGTGTAAAATGTAAAGTTATAAAATTTTTACATTTTGCAAACATTTTGCAAGTTACCAAACACGCCCTAAGTGTAAAACTTGTGTTGGAAAATACACATTGAAAGCTTGCATATTATTTTTGCCTAGATATGTGCTGCACATCAATTTGCCTCATTCTTACAGTTACCCATTGTTTATTGAGAAACATCATTAACACCACCACCACCACCATCCATGCCTTTCCATAAATACTGGTTTTGACCGAGGGTTATAGATCTATGTTGAAAAGGCTCCATGAAAAGTTGACCTATATTTTGTGAGCATCTGTCCACCCTAGAAACCTTCTGAGTTTGGTCTGGTGGTGCCAAATTCCGATTGTTACTGTCAGTATTATGGGCAGGAAAGGGAGTTCCAATGAGAAGCTAAAGGCCAGCTGATAGCAGTGGCACCTAACCTTGTTGCTTATTATTAAGCTCATGCAACCAGTAAAGACTCCTCCAAATATTCCCGGGAATAGAGAGTACAGTATGAATAGGGATAATAATGATTAGCTTTGATAAATAGAGTTATTTTTGTAATGTTATATCTAGATAAATAATTGATCTAGAGAGTAAATCAGATCCTTGCAATCTGTTTACCTGCAGAAACTGCTGGGTTATTTCTTATCATTTATTTATTTAATATTTATTGTTTTTATGAAGCAAGTGAAGAGGAATGATATTGTTGATAATAAGTTATGTGAAAGTACTCACATATATATTGGTTTAAAACCAAATACTAGTTTAACACTATTAGTAATTGACCAAAACAGACACATACCAGCCACAATACCCTTTCCATGTTTCCTAACATTAGAAATTTGGTTAAAGGCCTAAATTAGAGAATTTGCAATGCGACAACTGGTAAATATGTTTGAAATCCAATTTGACCCATATATCCAATCACCTAGCCATCTTCTCTCTTTCAATATGGGGTTAAATCCCAAACTTATGCCTTTGTCATGCCAAACTCATGTGAAACCTAATGGATGCAAGACAGTCCCAATTCTCAACAACCTAACACTGGAAGCCTGAAACAACTATTGGATAATGACTATCCAAACTCCCAATATAAGACTTCTCTATGTCTTTATGTATTAGGAAATTCATCCTTATTATATATTCAAAGCAACCATCAATATCTAGATATTTCTGAGCCCCATTAGGAATGTTATCTTCCAGATATGTCCCGGCAATTAAGGAAACCATGACGTAATTTTCTCACGTCTTTCTGATAGTAATGGGACTGGGAGTCAGGAAACTCGAAACCCACATGGCTTGTAATAGAAAGAAGCCTAATACAACATTGTGCGACTTTCCCAGTTCTTTCCTTGTTCATGAATATCACTTCCAAGCTAACGGCTGGATATATATATGATTTCTTAATTAAATTCTATGACTAAAAAATAGGTGAATACCATGATTAATTGGCTAATTACAACTGCTAAAGGATCTACTAAATACTAAAAAGGACTTTAAATGAAACTAAAGTCTCTAGAGACACTTCATAAAAGCTTTTGTTGATCTAATCGGCTGATGCTTCTGTTTCAATTTACATCAAAACCTAATACAAGCCAAAGTCATATTGATCTGCATGGTCTGTGTTTAATTACTGTTTCTTCATATGAAATTCATAATTCTTTACAAAGTTTTTTTTCTCTCTTGAACTTCTTCGTTCTCCCATCTTTCGCTGCCAGTGGGCTTCAAAATGTTCAGCTACTGTATATTAAGTATAGCACTCTGTGTGCTTGTCATTTGATTCAATGACATCTTCTGTTTACTTGATTTCAATAACTTCATTAGGCCAGTATTTTATGACAGTTTCCACCATGGTTCAAAGTCTCGGTCTTGGCCGCCGACTCGGCCGGCACCGAGACGGATCGGTCTCGGCGACTCGGATCGACTCGGGCGATACGCAAAAAACGCTACATAGAGCGCCAAAAAATTATGAAAAATCATGACAAATCATAAAAAATGTAAACATCCAAATTCATGCATCACATATTCAAAACATATCACCTAACACTCAAAACATAACGTGAAAGCATAAATACAAGCGTCGTCGGTAGAAAAATATCAAAATACATGCATAATATAGTAAATTGCACAAAATAATTCATAAGTACCTGTTAATATAGTCATTTCCACATTGAATTACGAGGAGGCTCCAAATCATCATTATCATCTGGCCCGCGATAAGTATAGAAACCAGGCATATAGTTTCCATAAGGATAATGATATGTTTGTGGGTGAGATCCTGTAGGCTGAGATGATTGGCCAGAGGATCCACTATCAGAGTAATATGGCGGTAGGGGCTGTGCAATATCAGCTCCATGGTGATAATACCCAAAACCTCGATATTCAGTGCTGCTAGTAGAGTAATCACCAGTGCTAGAATAATCAGTGCCAGAATATTGGCCAGATGTCAAACCCAACCCTGTAAATGGCCTTCAAGACTATGATGACCATGTGAGTAGTAATCATGTCCACTCGAATAATCATCGCTAGAACTGAATTCGACCAACCGATCCAAATGCCTACGCTGCTGTGAAATCCCCGCCCGGCCTCCATGATCTGTATCTTGTGTGGCATAATATTGTGAATCCCATGTTAAAGCATCATCTCGTTGGCTTCCACCAACACCATGAGTATCTTCAACATTACCACCATCACCACCATCACTGCCGCCATCACCCTCACCACCATCACCCTCACCACCATCATCGCCACCACCATCACCGCTGTCATCATCACCGCCATCACCATCATCACCGCCACTTTCGTCAGTATGACGAATACCTTCATCTAACCAACCTAAGTCATCTGGTGGTAACATCGGCTGTTCTCCCTCACGAATCCACTCATCCAAAATATCATCATCATTGAAATATTGTTCAGATCAATTGGGTTGTAATAATCATCAGTGTCGCTTTTGCATGTCAAGTTTCTTACTCGCAACCGCATATTGTAATGCACATATACTAGTTTATGCAACTTTTTCATTGCCAACCGGTTGCGCAGTTTTGTATGAATTAGCGACCACGTGCTCCAATTTCTTTCACAACCCGATGAAGAACATGTTTGGCTTAAGACTTTGATGGCAATTTTCTGCAGATTGGGAGCTTCTTCGCCATAATTAATCCACCAATCAGCTGGAAGAGATTGTTGCACTGCTCTTCTAGTTAGTGAGCTTCCAATTCTCCAACTCCATCCACAAATAATTTTATCTGTGAGAATACACATCACAAGTGTTAATATTTGCATAACATTATATCGATGAAATAAATAAATTATTATTACCTCATTAATAGCTCTTGCTTGTTTAGTCAAATCTGGCTCCAATCTTTTAATGACCTCCTTTAATCTATATCTCACTTCTGGATGTGTAGAAAAGTTTTTTGAATATTGGAGTGCTGGATTTAAAAAATATGCTGCAATAATGTAAGCAAACGATTGTTATGATATGACAGTTTCAATTTCTAGTCAACAAATATGATTTCTAGGCAAATGAATTACCAGCAGCATGCAAGTGTCTATGCATTGTCCCTCCCATCTTCTATCAATGATGTCCCAGTACTTCTTCCAGTTCTTATTTGAGGCCTTTATAGCCAATTTTGCTCTATCCATAGCTTCATATATAATAGATAGTGTAGGTTTCTTGTCCTGATCCACTATCTTCAAGACTCTAACAAGAGATCCATAATGTTTTGGACCTCTCTTGCCTTCTTCCAAAACCGGTCAGTCAGAATGAGATTAGCAACCTTATCTCGCACACTTCTTCTACTCCTTTCCTTGTTGAATTCACGCCATTCTGTAGTCGTGCACATTCTTTTCAAATCTTGCTCATAGCGAATAAGGCTTTCAATAGAAATAAACTCGGTGGCAAACCGTGTTATACCTGGTCTCAACAAATCTCTATCTTTGGTATATAGCTTCATTAAATTCACCACTTTGAGGCTATTGTAAATGAATGATGTGATCACCTTAGCATCATCCAATGTCTCCTTGACTGATTTCAAAGAGCCAATATCTTCAAACATCAAATCAATGCAATGTGCTGCACAGGGAGACCAAAACAAATGTTTTCTCTTCTCCATCAACATGTGACCAGCTGCTTTGAAACTTGCCTCATTATCTGTGACAACCTGCACGATATTTTCTTCGCCAACTTCATCAACAACTTTATCCATTAGCGAGAATATATACTCAGCAGTCTTCGAGATATTAGTGGTATCAACAGAAGTATGGTAGATCATGCTTCTATCACAATAAATCATGAAATTAACAATAGGCTTTCTATTATGAGAACTCCATCCATCACACATGATCGTGCAACCATACTGCGGCCATTTTGTTTTTATTGAAGCAATATATACTTCAATTTCTTTCACTTCCTCCTCTAAATAGAGATTGCCAATCTGGTACCCTGTAGGGCCTTTTACACCTGGACCTGCCTCCGCAATAGTATTAATCATGGCTTGGTAGTAAGGACCACTATCAGCTGCATTGAATGGTATTGCATTGTAGTGAAAGAACTTTGCCACGGATTTCCCAACTTTTTTCATATTCTCAGTTGAGAACATGCTTTTGATTGATTTCTGTTTTGTTGGGAACATGTAAGGATCAATACCACGAGCTGGAATTTCAGCTTCTCTCATAGTCATACTCCGACGCAATCCATGGTTACTCCCTGATCCTGAAGGCTGTGAACTACTGCCACCAATATCAACTCCTTCTGCCGATCTCCAAGCCATTTCACGACTTTCTTTCATGGCTTGTTTCAGTTGTCTTCTTTCAACTCCTTCCAAACCACCAACTTCTTCAATTTCATTATCAGAATCTTCTTCGGTCACCTCATAGAAATCTTCCTCACTTAAAGATCTCATAAGTCGATCTTTTTTAGATTTAATGGCCGCTCTTTCTTTGCTACCTTCAGAAAGATGTCGTCTCATTATTTGAGATATCTCTTTTGATACTCGCAAGCATCCTTCCACCTGACCGGGTACATGTGCTATATGCTGCTTCAATCTAGTGATACCACCATGGACTTGTTTCCCACAATAATTGCACTTCACAAGTTTTCTACTTCCACCAACAGGGTACCATGTTCCCATCCAATATCGCGTTGCTTTGGAGCCATACTGAAATTTAAAAAAATTATCTGTTAAATTAAATTAAAACTAAAATTAACTAAATTAAAAACATTAAATTAAACTCAATTAAATGAAACTACAATAAATTAAACTAAACTAGTTTATACTAGATTAAGCAACACTAACTTAATTACCTAACTTTAATAAAATAATTAAATTACCTAATTTAATTACAAAACTTTATTAAATTAAATTAACCTAAATTAAGTTAACTAAACTAATTTAAATTAAATTCAATTCAATTTATGAAACTATATTAAATTAAGCTAAACTAATTTATACTAGATTAACTTACAATAACTTAATTACCTAACTTCAATAAAATTATTAAATTACCTAACTTAATTACAAAACTTTATTAGATTAATTAACCTAAATTAAGTTAAATTAACTTTACCTAAACTAACCTAAATTAAATGACATTAATGTAAATTAATTAGAGAGAGAGAGGAACAGAGAGAGGGAGAGAGACGGAGACAGAGGAGAGAGAGAGGAACACAGTGGAGGAGAGAGAGACAGAGAGAGAGAGACTGACAGGGAGAGGGAGAGAGAGAGAGACAGAGAGGGGGAGACTGGAGAGAGACTGAGAGAGAGAGGGAGAGAGAGAGAGAGAGATACAGAGAGAGAGAGAGTGCGACAGAGAGAGAGAGAGATACAGAGTGAGAGAGAGAGAGAGTGTGCGACAGAGAGAGATACAGAGTGAGAGAGAGAGAGAGTGCGACAGAGAGAGAGAGATACAGAGTGAGAGAGAGAGAGAGTGCGACAGAGAGAGAGAGATACAGAGTGAGAGAGAGAGAGAGTGCGACAGAGAGAGAGAGAGTGCGACAAAGAGAGAGATACAGAGTGAGAGAGTGAGAGAGAGAGAGAGAGAGAGTGCGACAGAGAGAGAGAGAGATACAGAGTGAGAGAGAGAGAGAGTGCGACGAGAGAGAGAGAGAGTGCGACAAAGAGAGAGAGAGAGATACAGAGTGAGAGAGAGTGCGAGAGAGAGAGAGAGAGTGCGACAGAGAGAGAGAGCGCGCGCGCGCCGCTGCAGGCCAGAGAGAGCGCGCGCCGCTGCGCCTGCGGGGGAGAGAGACAGAGAAAGAGAGGGAGAGAGAGGCACAGAGGAAGGGAGAGAGAGAGACTGAGAGGGAGAGAGGGGAGGATTTACCTGCGACGGCGACGGCGACGAGGTGGGACGGCGAGGGCAGGAGGGCGTCGCGGGGGAGACGGCGATCGCGAGAGAGAGAGAGAGAGATCAGATCTGATCTCTCTCTCTCTCCCCGATCGGATTTAAAGGGAAAAGGTCACGGGCGCCGAGTCGACCCGGATCGGGTCTGACTCGGACCCGACTCGGCCGATTCGTGAACGACTCGGCCGAGTCGCCCGAGTCGGGTCCGAGTCAGACCCGATCCGGGTCGACTCGGCGATCCACTGGTGACTCGGGCCTCCGAGTTAAACCGGAGGCCGCCGAGTCGGATACGACTCGGCCGAGTCGTATCCGACTCGGCCGATTCTTTGATCTCTGGTTTCCACAGATTAAGTTGCCTTACATCAGCAAGTTGTAGATATGCTGTCTAGAGTTCCTTTTCATCTTTATTGATCCTCATATTTTTGTTTTATTTCTTTCCTTGGTTAGTTTTTTCATTGTACATGTAGCATTTCTGATAAACTGACTCTGTGGTTTGGGAGCTTGTATTTCATATTTTCTGGTGAGTTTCATTTAGAGATCGACCAGTTATAGAGAAAAAACCACATTTGTTTTGTGTATTATTTCTTCTCTTTTATCTGACATACAGAATATCTTAACTTGCAGGGCCTTTTACCTTCTCCGGTGGAATTGTGCTATTTCAATTTTTGCTCTTTGAATAGGAATTAATAAGATTAATCTTCATCATGCTAGAACTTTATAGACATGAGTTTAGTGATTATTCTTCTTCCCTGTGCCATAAATCTTGTTGCAGAATAATGATGGATCTTTCTTAATGGTGGATAAACATGTATTTTCATGCTTCCAAATTTCATGCAATAAGATGAGTGGATTACATTACTTTTAATGTGTGTACTTACCACAAACAACCATTATAGCTGCCTATTTTACATGGGCACAAACTAGTGTTCTAACCTGACTTTTGATGCCTGAAGCCTTAAAGCATGGATATGACGTCTCTGGCATATTTTTATACCTTTAGAAGTTGTGATTTATTTTGTTCCTAACTTTATCTTTACCCTGGATTTTGTTTTCTGTGCTGTATTCCAGGCTGTTTTAGAGACAGTGGCTGTTATTAGTCATGATAAGACCAAGAAAAATGATACGCCAGTGACAAAGTATGCATATCTATTAAATATAATAATACTAAGCATTGTCATTATATGAGATGCATATAAGATCCTTTGTCTTTGGTTTTATCCTAGAATCCTAATAATACCTTTTCTTGCAGTGCAACTAAGTCATATCAAATTCAAGATGTTTTCTCACTGGAAAATGAGGGTTCTGATGATATGACAACCTTGATAGATAGAAAGGTTTGCTGAAGCAACTTTGATTTAGATACAGCAAATAAGCAAGCATTTTTATTAAGTACACAAAAATGTAAATGTCTATGCATTGGAAATTCATGATTACCATACTTAATTTTTATGCATCTAAACTTGTCGCTTTTCAATTTCAGGACAATGTATTTGTGATGTCCAATCGTAAATCGAAGTATCCAGTTCTACAAGTAGATTTAAGGTTTATCTACCTGATTCTATGACATGATTTGATCTTAATACATACAATTCTAATCATTAAGTGACAGAATGATGGCATATAATGGATAAAGATTGTTAGATTGTTCATCTTTTATCTAATCTTTTTTTATTTAAGCTTTGGTCTCAGAACATTGTGTGCTTGCAGGTTAATTTCAGATTTAGTGGTTGTAATCGTTTCTGCTACCATTGGTGGTATTGTCTTTTCCTGTTTAGGACAGCCGGTTAGTGATTGTACTAGTCTTGATCCCGATTTTAGTAAATTGCTAATTGTTTGAGTTTATTTTGATAAATACAATTATGTTCTGCTAGTGGAATTCATTGTTGACTTCATTGATGTATTTGCAAGGTTATTGTTGGCTACCTCCTTGCGGGATCTCTTATTGGACCTGGAGGTCTGAATTTCATTAGCGAAATGGTGCAGGTGTGGTAGTAGATTTTAAACCTTAATTTATTTTGCATCTTCCTTCTATGCCTTTTCATGGTCTGGGTTCGCATGTTTTTCTTGACCTTGTTCACAGGCTTCCTTACCTCAGCAAATAAATGCAATCCTCACCATAATATCTTTATGAATTTTTCTGTGCGCCAATTTGGGAAAGCACTTCTCATTTACAATACCAAGCAACGCCGCCCAGTTTTTTTTTTTTTTTTTAACATTTAGGATATTTTTTTCATTTAAAGCTTTTAGTCTAGCTGTTAATTGCGTTTATTTTATTTGATTATTGTGAGTTATGCGTCATTTGTGAAAAAAAGAGAGGATTTTCCTTTCAGTATCATGGGGTGGATTTAGGAGAATGATTTGACTACGAACTCTTGGATACTTCTCCCACCATATATCAGCTTTTCATTACATGACAAGTATGTTAACCCATGTCGGATGCTCACGAGTGTGTGAGTGTAATCCTTTATCCATGTCAAGAATATGTATAAGTTTGACGTACGCGTGCGTCCTTTGGCAAAAATATTTTTCTTATATCATTTTACCGTGTAAGGTTCTTTCATATGTGGATAAGATCCCATAGTATATTCAGTTATTAATGTACAGACATCCAGAAAAGCACACATATGTACCCATATCTTTGTATGTGGATTTTAGAGAATTGCTGTCCCTCAACTTTGTTTGTGTCTATAAAGCACAAGGATTTCAAAATATTTCTTGACTTTATTGTAGCTTGTTTTGAATTATGTGCAGTGCATTTAATTAAAGGAACATATAGCATCTTTAAGGGTATAGAATTGAAGAATAATTTATAGTGTTCTCTCTAAAGAAAAGAAGAAAAACGTGTAAGAATTATGGAGAGTGAGAATTAAGGTGGTTCCCAAGATAGAGTTGATGTGCCAATAGAATATTAAAACAAAAACAAATGATAAGCCCTTCAAAACCTAAACATTAAACTATAATCTAAAAAGTAAACAAGTAGGGCATCTGATCACATGGTAGTTTGTACTCAGAATTGAAGGAAAATATCTGATGAACAATTCAGATTGAGGCCTATAGGTTTGGGGGAAATTGGTCAATTTCTCAGGCACAAAAAGTAACCGAGGAAAACTGTTCAGAAATTTTTTTAAAAAAAACTGTGATGCAAATCTATGTAATGAATTGACCACAGTATGAGGTAGAGGAAGATTGATGTAATAGGTTATATGCACAAGGAGGGTTTTAAAGGGATAATTTGGAGGGAGTGACATTTGAAGGAGATGCAAGTAAAGCAAGAGAAGTAGGCAATGAATTCAACAAAAGTTGTGAGCAATTCAAATCATTTGGTAAGACATCAAACATAATCTGACAGGTGTTCTGGTAAAAGTGTAATGGAATAATTAGATCAAATTAGTTTGTTTTTTAAATTAACATATATGCTTTATGTCTAACAAGTGTAGCTATTTCGTTTGGTAAGAATAAAGGTGACGCATAAAATTGTTGGGCACTCTAATACCAGTCTGAACTGTTGAATTAATAAGCAAAGTATGGACTGACTACTTGGTTTCTTATGGGGTAAGCTTCTTTTAAAATGGTTTTATTCCTATCATTAAAAGGGAATGGTAAAAGAGAATGGTACCACAAAAACCTAGAAAGAATTGAATCCAGTCCTCTCCTTTTGGATTTTCTTCACAATGTAAAAATTACACAAAACACCCATCTAAATATTATGTCTAACAATATACACACTATGAGCTGTTCCGTGGCTCAGAATGTTGCAAGTTAAAACATGCTAAAAAATGCTGGGTGAGTGGGTTTAGATGAAGTGAGGATTCAAGATGGATAAGCTGTAGGAGAAAATACCAAGGTTTCAAATATTGGCCATTCTGATATATCTAATATCGTATGATGTTTTGGGGCTACTGAGACGATAACAATCCTATAAAATTTGCTGCTACTGCTAATATTGCCGACACTGCCTATACTAACAATTGATATTGACGACACCGATACTGTAAACCATCACCCGATTGCTGATACTAAGATTTTAAACCTCGTAAAATACACTTAGGAATGAGTTATTTTGGGAATTTAGAGGTGTATATTACTTTGGGGTAAAACACATGAACTTTTGAGATGGTTTGTGAGACTAACATGCTTTCCATTCAGAAGGCATGTTAGGATAATTGAAAGCAATGCTAATAGGATAAGGGGTAAAACCACGATGATCCTAGACTAAAAGTTTTGTGAAGTAGATATGAAGACTGCTAATCTATTCGAGGCAATGGTTCTAAACAAAGCTAAACGGAGAAAAGGACTTATATATTCAACAACAAATAATTGGAATGAAAGGATTTATTGTTGTTCTTGTTGTTTACACTTTGTATGAGAAGAATGAAATAGAGTAGTGAGAATACTTAATTGGACTTGTGAAAGTGGTTGAGGTACTCAATCTTGATGCAAATTTATATGTAAATGTTGGTATGAGGTTACACCGAAAACTAGGGTTGGCACAATTAATGGATAAAATACCTCAATATGGCTACTTTCAGTAGCTTGGATCAAAATTTTAAAACTTGGTTTCTGTATCCATATCAGACCCCATTATTTTTAGGTATTATTACCGTTATTATTATTGTTGTTTAGATTCTTTGATCTGTCAACATCAGAACACCAAAACTATTCTGAAATTGTTGAAACCCAAGACAAAGTCTCAGACCAAGACGAAGTTTTCTAGCCTTGAAATAGTTAATTCAAAGGGAAATGATAGTTTCATAAGTAGAGGATATGAACTTGATTGAGATAGTTAGGCTATAAAAATGTTGACTGGAGAAGCTCGTGCATGAATGAGAGGATACTGGTTTGAGTAGGAGGAGAAAATAGGAGAGTTAGAGACCCTTGATAAAAATAAGCGTGGTGACATATATTGCACTTTAGTCCTGATTTGGATGCCGCATATAGACTTAGCTATAACTGCTGTTTTGATGAATCAGATTTGTGAAATGGTACTGGCTCTAGTAATCCAAGTATAGTGATTAGGGTAGGTGCTGTGTTGTCCTCTTGTAGTTTTCTAGAAAATATTTTTTCATTATTTAATGAATGAGGTGATTAGTGTCCACCCATTCCCCTAAATTGGGTTAAAGGGTTCCTCTCATTATCTGGATTGGAGTTATACATCGAGCTTGTGACCTCTCTGTTATGCTAATTTGTTCACCCACTAGTGACCTCCACATAGACATGTTCTGCTGTTCATGTACAATAACTGCAATCTTACTATTCCTGACGCCAAAATTGGTCTCTAGTATTCTACTTATAAAACTATGCATAATCATATTAGACATTAGAATTGATGCTCAGATATAATCTATATGTGATGAATCTAATAGCCATAACTGGCAAGCCTTATGGTAGCTATTTGGACGTGTCTTTCTGGACACTTACCCTCATGTCTGATTTTAGAAGTCTGCTGACATATTTCCTCAAATATTTTCTCCATCCATGTTTCCTGGGTCTTTCTACCTTTAATTAATGCCACAACACAAATTGATGTACCTCTCCTTAGTAGGTTTTGTTTGTCGTAGATCCCTGTGTAGTTCAGTCAGTTCTATGTCACCCTTGTTTTTTTAGTGTCTGCAATATCCTACACCTCTTATATGCTCATTCCTTACTTCATATTTCCCAGGGTTATGACGTTTCCTCGTAGGATTTCTCATTTCTGTTTAACTATTTTTGTTTGCTAGGACTTCTTTTGCCAAAACTTGGACTCTGACCCATATTAAATTGCAGGCCTTATTGTGGTTTTGTAATGTTTTCTCTGTGAGTCACTAAGTTGTGGAGTGATCAACACCTCATATCCATGCTTTTATGCTATTCACCTGCTAAATATTTTTAATACTTTATGCAAAGTTACACTCTGCTATTCTCTGTATGAGATATCTGTGTTATGAGTAATATAAACCCTTGAGTGATTATTGGACCTGAATACCTATCCGTCTGCTGCTAGAATGATGGGACTATGTTACGGCATCCTGATATTTAGGAGAGAAGGTCAAACAAAGTTCATGCATTTGGTTTTGTTTCTTAGACCTGAAACAACTGTAGTATTCCATATTTCCTTTAGGTTTGTTTCTTGCAACTGAAACTGTACTTACACGTATGCCTTGGAAGATGCATTTCTCATTCTATATTGGTAACACTGTTGAAAGTTTCAAAGGAATCTATTTGCATTTAAATCTAGTTGTTGTATCTGTTATCTATTTATTAATTATATAAACTGAAATAAAGCTAAAATTGTTTTTGAGTCACTTCAGGCAAATGCTTTAGGCATTGGAATGTGTGTGTGTGTGTGTGTTGACTGTTTTTCTTTTGTTGTACTTTGGGAAATTTGAGGATTGTTGAAACTTTTTCCCCTTATCCAAATTGTCAAGGATTTCATAGCTGATTCGTTCCGGTTTAGTTGCCAATGTTCTTTGAAATGCGGTATCTCGAGTACGGGTTCGAGCGTGGAAAATTTATAATTTATTTGGGTAACTATCAGTTTTGTATTTTCTAGAAATTACTACAATCGCTCAAGCTTTAAATTAACTGAAATGTGCTTGTTTTACTATATATTAAAATGTATTAGATGCATTTATATCAATTTTTCTTTATACGCAAAGAAAGCATTTATTGTTTGCATGGAGTGACCATTTTCACATCAGTTGCGTTACCTTTAGTGTCATAGAAACTTTTTGATAGACACACTTTCTGCCTTCTGTATATGTCTATATATAAAGTTATCGCTTGTTTAACTACATCGATGATGTGACATTATTGTCGTGTAATAAATATATGTTGTTTGCATGCAGGTTGAGACTTTTGCACAGTTCGGTGTGGTTTTTCTCCTTTTTGCTTTGGGCCTTGAATTTTCCTTGACCAAGGTACTCTCTACCTACCTTCCAGTTTGTAACTATGTGCGTTGCATTGATATCTATCATAACACATTTACCCTGAGCTTAATCTCTGGCAGTTGAGAATTGTTGGAGCTGTTGCTGTTTTTGGAGGGCTACTTCAGATTTTCATTCTTATGTTTTTCTGTGGTGTGGCTGCCATGGTATGCCATTACTAATTTTTTTTTTTCATATGCCATTACTGATTTTTTTCATGCGTTGTTTCTTATCTAATGGTGACATTTTTCTGATTCGGGTTGCACCTATTTGTACTGTGTTAGCTGTACATTACTTGATTATAGTACTTACTGGAATCATATTATTTATATCATACAAGTTGTTTGCTGAATGTAGTTATGTGGTGCGAAATTATCTGAGGGTGTTTTTGTCGGTTCATTCTTATCAATGTCATCTACTGCTGTGGTAACGTTTTCAAGTCCACTTGACAAAATATGATCACTACTTTCTTTCTTCAATGCTGAGCGTTTTACTAGACACTTTTTACTTTTGTTATTAGGTCTCAAAATTTTTGGTTGAAAGAAATAGCACCAATGCTCTACATGGCCAAGTTACAATTGGGACACTTATTCTTCAGGTCTGGTTTATAGCTATTACAATATTATCTTACTGTTCAACAGTACAATTTTTTTGTGAACTGTGACATTTATCACTATTTCTGTTGGATCCCTGCTTCGCACGTCAAAAAACAGTAGGATCATCCTGCAAATATTCTTAAATTTTAGTTGGCTGAGACTTGGTTATGATGGAGAATGAGTTAAATTTTTCATATTTTCAATTATTTCATCATGTGTTTATGAGATACTAGTTGGGTACCATGTGTAACATTTGTGAAATTGTTTCTATTCTTGTATTGTAATTGGGATAAGACGTTTTGCAGCCAGTCTTCATCTTAACTACTTGTTCTTGCGTCATTTTAATATCTAAGTTGTCTAAAATGAATTTCTTAGCCAAAATAATAGTAAAAGAAAACAAGCTATTGGGAGGAATCATTAGAAGGTATGGAATGATGAGATGTGAGCGATTTCTTGTAATGCAGATAATGATAACAATGCTTCCTTTTGGTGTCTTTGTAACACAAACATATATATACATATAATTTGTACTTCATAATTCTTGATAAATCTTTGGTACAGGAGAGAATTCTTTTCCACTCTTCAATTATTTTGAAGTCCATAAATGATGCAAACGATTGCTTTTATGATTTTTTTTTCAGGCGCATTAGATATAAAGAAACTCATCACCCTCACGAATCTAAACGTACAATTAAGATTAAAGTTCCTCTTCTGAAAGTTAAAGCAGTACTTTGTTGTCATGAATCACCACTCATTTGAAAGGCTCTCGTCAAGTATTGATATTTTATGTACACACTTATTAAGGATTGTTTGTGGCCCGTACTTCAGTTATGGTTTTTTTCAGGATTGTGCAGTGGGTTTACTATTTGCTCTGCTTCCAGTTTTGGGTGGTAGCAGTGGTCTTTTTCGAGGGATTATGTCGATGGTGAAGTTGTAAGTGTCATTTCCTGAGTTATTTAATGTAGTTTGCTTTCCATATTAGTAGCTATAACTGAAAGAATCAGATATATATGTTTGCTTCCTTTTGCTGTGTTCTTATATGTGTATCGATATTACTTTATTGCTTTTGCCTTAAGGTCTGGCATGATTTTTTATACATGTTTCTAAATTCAATCCTGAGTTTGTTTTTAATGTGGCTGATGCTTGTATATACCTAATTTAACTGCTAGTCATAGGCCTGGTTTTGAATAATTCCGTATAAACTTTTGCTAAATGCAGGTTGCTGGTGTTATCGATGTTCATAGCTGCAGCATCTATATTATCTTGGTCTTTTGTTCCTTGCTTTTTAAAGCTTATGATTCAGTTGTCATCTCAAGTAAGCGTTTACCAATCTGCTAAATTCATTGGTCCATGTAGATTATTTAAAAGTAGAATTTTCTGGTAATAACTGTTAGGACTTTAATGTTCATTATATGTGTATTATTCTCGTTCCCAATGCTACTTTTCTATTTGCAATGCGAAAATACTGAAAGTTCTGGGGATCCCCTTGGGTGAGATTTTCAGATTTTATTTTGAGTTATCTTTTATGAAAGTGCACTGCTGTTTTTCTGTTTTGAAACAGTAATATAAATTTTTTATTCTCTTTAGTGAAATTGTATCATGAGTATGTTTTTTTTCTATTCCTTTCATTTATGTATTAGTTTGTTACATCTTTGGGACTCACAGCTCTAGAGTGTTCTTCTACTTGACATACAGATTCTTAAACCGACATGAAATTTATACTTTAGGAAGGTCCCTGATTTTTGTTGTAGGGGCACTATGATTGATCAGAAACTTGGAGCAAAATTTGGAACAATTTATTTTGATATATTTATATGAAATTTTGTACTGGTCTTCAGATTCTTCACATTTTCTTTAGATTAATGTGTCACATCCATGTCTTGCGTCTGTGTTATCTAAACTTTCCTCCCCCATAACAAAACTGGATATAGTGTTTCTAAGATTATTCGCATGAGTTAGCTTAGGTCACAAAGATCTTTTTAAGGTCTCATTTGACTTTGATCATGTGTGCTCAAGATTGGTCTGCGCAATGAAAAGAGTCAGGTTAAGTTGATCCATTTGAAAATGTCTTTACTTCGATTAACGATGGATTGCATTAGCAGACCTGTAGATGCGTTCATGCAAAAGTATGCTCTTAGTAGAGTCCACATGCCAAAACATACTGAAATTGGGTAGATGCCATCTTAAGAACCTATGAGTACCATCTCCAATGAGTAATAGGCAATCCCCCTCCCCTACCGCAACCCACCAAAAAATTGGTCTCTCTCTCTCTCTCTCTCTCTCTCTCTCTCTCTCTCCCCCCCCCCCCCCTCTCCCTTCATGTGTACAATCCCCACCCGCCCACCAGAACCCCACTAGCTTGAGTACACATTAGGGCCCATAAAAATTATCCTTCAAGTAGAAATGCAACATCTAAAATAGACAATATATAATATAAAATATAAATGCAAAAATAATCCGTTCACATGGTATAATATTAAATTCATGAATTTACATAATCACAATTTATTTTCCTGCCCAAATTCCCAAGGGTCACATCCGTCAAATGCATAAAGTTCTCTAGATAAAAGTCCAAAAGGCGATTATCATGTGAATCCATCTCATAGGAAATTTCGATAAAAGATGAGATAACTCCATATAACATGGCTACTAACTACTGCACGTTCACAAATTGCACACTTAAAGGAGTTGCTCTTTAGAGTGGATCGGAGAACATAGAAAAGGTTTTTTTTGGTGAATTCCTTAGATTTTCTCTTCCGAAATAGAGGTTTATTATTTGTGGGGTTTGATATCTCCAATAGACTCATGAACCTATTGTTAATTATCCTTTAGGGTGAAATAAAGGTATCTACAATTAACGAGCTTTATATTTTTAATATGAACTCACATTTTATATTGTTGTTGCATACTCGGGGAAATTTAGTTCGGATGCCTTTGGAGTCCTCAGCTGGGGCTGCACACTGAAATAGTGTTGGTGCCAGGAACACTATCAACATCAGACATGGAGCTTTAATATTGGGACGAAAATTTAGTAAGAGAAATTTATGGAAAGGAGACCTTTTAACCTTAAAAGGATTTTGGAATTTCCGTTAGAGAGATTTTCTGATAAGAGAGGACTTCCCTACGAGAAGAACAAGTTGAAATTTTAATGTGGAGAGAACTTTCACATAAAAGTAGGATTTTTTTTTTTTTGGTTATATATTTCTGATAGAGAGAGGACTTTTCTATCTGAAGAGAAGTTTGTTGAGTTTTTTGATGTGGAGAGACTTTGACATCAAAGTTTTGTGGAATTCCTGCTGTAGAGAGGACTATTCTACCAGATAAGTATTTTAGAATTTTTTTTGATAGGAAGAGACTTGTCTATCAGTAGAATTTTGGAATTTTTATAGGGAGAGGACGTTCCTATCAAAAGAGGATTCTAAATTTGCAATTATTTTTTAAAGAAGTTCAAGTTTGGTAACATGGTTAATTTTGTGATTTTGGATAGAATTCCAATTTAGTGCTGTGGTGGTTGATTTTGGGATTTTTTGAATCCAATTTTGTGATGTGGGAGTCCAGTTTAGAATTTGGTCTAGTTTAATGACGTGTTGGTTGAAGGATTTATAGACTTAGAACTTGGTTTTAGTATATCGACATTTCGGTCATGGAATTTGAATATTGGATGTTGAAAAATTGGTTCAAGTTTAGGCGAAAAAAGATGCATTCTCAAAATTGAGATCCGAGAGGATAAGGAGTAGACCTTGTCGTCACCTACTGCATAATGTACAATACAGTCAACTTTCGACTAATTAATTCGTAGAGACAACCGGTGACAAAGGAAGAAGATTTGGTGTGAGAACTAGGATTTGCAACTTAAAGTTTGATGCTAGGATTTGAGTATAGTTTAGGGACTTTACAGTCCATAAGACTTGCACAGTTTGGATTTGGTTAAGCCAAGGACATTCGAGTCCAATTTGCAAATTTTTTTTTTTTTGTGAACTTAGGGCATGTTTGTTTCGCCGCAAAACGTCGCAAGTCGTAAGTGTAAAATGAGAATGGGAAATGTGAACTATAGCAGGAAAATATATTGTATTTTACGGTATTTGGTTGATAAAGTGAAAGTGGAAATGAGAAAGTATATTGTATTTTACGGGGTTTGGTTAGTAAAGTGAAAGTTAAATGAAAAAGTATATTGTGTTTTACGGTGTTTGGCTGGTAGCGTAAAAGTGTAAATGAAAAGTTGACTACAAAATTAACTGTAGCTGTGATTTAAATATTTAAATACTATTAAATTAAATCTACTATTGCAAATTAAATTGTATTAACAAATTTGAGATAAAATATTAATAATCTTAATATTTTATTTATAACAATAATATTAATAAAATATTAGCATAATTAGTAAAATATTAATAAAATATTAACTAAATAAATAATATAAAATTTAAGAAAATCTAAAGAACATTAATAAAATTTTAAGAATACTAATAAAACATAAATATAAAAAATATTAAAAAAATAATAAAATATAGTTATAATATTATAAATATTAAAAAATACTTGAAAGTTATCATCATATTAAATTTATTATAATATTATTGTAATATTATAAAAATATAAAATTAACAAAGTAAAATATAATTATAATTTAATAATAAATTATTACTATAATATTATTATAATGAATTATTATTACAATATTAATATAATAATAAATTATATTTTAATATTAATAAAGTAATTATTTATATTAAAAAATATATAATTAAATATATAGTAATTTTATATTAAATTATAATATTGTTATATTAATAAAATATTAACTCTAAATAAAATAAAAAATTGTCATAAGTATTAATAAAATAATAAAGTATTTAATAACAATTTTAAATAAAAATATTAAATTAAATTAGTAAATATTAAATATTAAAACAATATTAAAAATTAAAAAAACTAAAGATTAAAAAATAAAATAATTAAATAAAAAATTGAACACTATTAAAAATATTAAATATTTAATAATATTAAATTATATATTGATTATTAGGTAACTGCTTTGAACTGCAGGTGTATTACAAATGGGATTTACATGTCCACAAAATTAACTGTAGCAATTGCAAGTGGGAAAATGTGAGTGTAAAAGTGAGATTTACATGATCACAAATTTAACTGTAGCAACTGCAAGTGGGAAAATGAGAGTTGCATTTTGCAACTTGTTTTTCAGCAAAGCAAACAGCGGAAAATGGAAGAGAAGTTTTACGACTTACGATTTGCGGGGTTTTGCAGCGAAACAAACAAGCCCTTAAAGAGTTATTTTGGAATTTTTGTCAATCTAAAGACTTGGAGGTCTATTTTGAAATTTTAGCAACACCTTAAATGTGAACTTTGGAATTTCAGACAATTTGGGACCTAGGAGTCAAACGTGAATTTCAAGGCATTTTGTAGACTTGGAAGCCTGTTTTACAACATCTACCTATTTATGGACATAAAGGTGTATTTTGCAATTTATCCTTGGTTTATAAACTTAAAGATCTGTTTTGTCATTTTTGGCAAGTTAGGCACCTCCTTAATAATTCTTTAGCGATTGGACAATTTGCTAGAATCTGGCCACTTTTTTCTTCAATCAATTTGGAAATTGTTGGCTAAACTGACTTTTGGCCTTTTAGTACTTCTGGGAAACTTTGATCCTTTTTAGTTAAATTTTGCATTCAAAATTAGACCTTAATTCAATAGGCTAATTGGAGACTTATTCACTTAAGAAATTTGTGCCGATTTAATATTTTTTTTATAGGATGCTTTGAGCTACTTTCATTTTTCAATTTATTTGAACCCTTTTTATTCCGTGGCACTTGAGCCTAATTAGTCATATATCAATTTAACACCATTTATTTATCAGACAATTTGAGCCCTTGTGGTTTCTCTGGCGATTCAAGCCTTTTATTTCTCAGGCATTTGGAGCCCTTCTTGTATTTTGGGCTATTGTCTTGGTCAGTTTCTTTTTCTTGGACAAATTGAGACTGTCTCATTTCTCAGGCAATATCAGCCCATTTCTTTTCATGAGCAACTCCTGGCCGGCCTTTTTATCTCGGGTAAATTTGACCCCATTTAATTATGTTCAAACGTTTAAGTCCCATTTTAATTTCTCGGGCAACTCTTGTTAAATTCTTGGACAATTTGAGCCCTTTTTGTTTCTCAGGCGACTTGAGCCCATTTCTTTTCTTTGGTGATTTTTTAATTCTTGTCATGAATTGCAAGGAAAACTGGAGTTGACAACAGATTCCGTATTGGTGAGAATTAGAGTCTGCAGCGAAGTAGTCAAGCTCTACTGATGTTGTACGTCGTCTTCTTTCCAACCACATGCATTTGCTTTGTCTGTGGTAGGTCGGACTGGATGCAAAGGGAGCTAACTGCTAGCTTGAAAACAACCTCCATGCACGTAAGAGGTGCAAAAAAATGGATGTTAGATCATTAATTAGCTTGAAGATTGCAAAGGGGAATGGGAAGAAAGTAATATGATCACATGTGGTTCACTTTCTTTTTGCTTCCCAGCTCGGGTGTCAGCCTTTCATGAGGGAAAGAGAAGAGCTCCTTATGAAGATTAGGGGGTTGGCTGGTAGAGAGAATTAAGGGAATATGGGTTGTTGGATAATTAGTTGCAGTGGGCCCTTAAAAAGCTGTGGGCTAAGTATAATGGAGAATGGTTAGAGTGTGTTTGACTTTGTTTTGTCCAGCTCAACTAGACTCATTGATGCATCTAACACTTGATTTGGTGCAGCTCAATTAGATTCCTTGATTACATATGGGTCTAGACTCTAGTATATTTTCCTTGTTGGGCCATCAATGTTAGCATCTCTACAGATTCTCTACACATCCCTGGTTTTGCATGCATTGAGTGACATTATTTAGAAACAAATGTTAACCGATCACACTATTTGTTTTGGAATTTTCTTTTTTGTTTTTTTTACTTCACCAAATGCTCCCAGCAGCTGTGTAAATATTAATTTTTTTTTCTTTTTCATTTTTTGGTCAATGACTCCATAAGGCCTCCTCGTCCCTTTTATTGAAGTTCCATTAGCAAGCAGAATGCGTGGGATTTTTTGTAAAGAGTTTGAGATTTGATTTATTTTGGATTTTCTAGTTGAACTAGATAACCGATTTGGTAGGATTTGAAAAAGGAGTTGAGATTTGATTTGTTTTCAGTTTTCCAGCTACACTAGATAATGACTCCATGAGGACCTTATATATGGGGACTTGAAATTACGTGGGTCAAGAGGGAAGTTGAAGTCTGAAAATGATGTGCATTAAACAACAACTTTTCTACAATTTTGACATTGCTGATTCTTGACGTTTGGTTCTTTTAGAAAGTTTCAATTCTCCTTCCTTAAACCTATCTTCTCAAATATCACGGTGGAGACGGGAGTTCATCTATGTGAATCTCACCATGCAAGAACTTGGGCTTAATGATCGAGTAGAGCAACCTTTTGAATCTCACCATTCGAAAGTTTCTTCCCTATGATGATGTTGTTGAGGTGTTCATTGAGGTCGCTTCGTTCGGAGAATCGTGAGATTTCTGGATAAGAATTGACAATAGTTTCGATTGCAGCTCCTCTTGCAAGTTGTGCTGAAGAGGGTTACATAAAAGGTTGGTGGTGAGATTACCGGCCTTTCTAAGAACAAATTAACCACTCAAAAATTTAGTACTTTGGTGCATAAAGCCATCTTAAACTCGGCCATCACAAATCACACTAGTGATTCTTAACATGCTCATATCTTACATGCCCCATTCTTTTTTGTTGTTTGGCAAGACGAGTTATGGATTTCCATGTGAACTCAACACCAATATTTCTGTGTTTTTTGGGCCTTTTTTTAAAATATGACAAAATGGTGTGCTCTATTCTTTTTATTTTTTTCCTTTCCTTGAAATCATGATGGTTGGTACATGCAAAGATTTTGTGGGTGTAAATTTCTTAATCAGTAAAGCATAACTGTGATTGTGGTGTTAACACTCCACATGACCTTTTACTCTCTTCTCACACATCCCACTCAATGGGAACAAGATATTGCCAAACAGTTAGTGTTTGATCTCTTAATCTTTTAGTTGGCATGAATAACAAAACAATTGAGAATGCTTCTCTTTTTTGGGACTCTAGTATTGCAAGAAGGATAATTGAAAATTTTGAAATGAATTCTGAACCCGCAACCATTCCTACGAATTTTCTGTTTAGGAGGAGGTATCCGCTGATTCAAATAGCTTTCTTGCAAAATATTTTTTTTCTCTTGTTTTTTCTTGTTACTTTAGAGCTGCCGTAATCAAGGTTTGAGAACTCAACTTTAGCCTCTAAAAAGATGGTTTTGGTTAGTTTCCAGTTTCCGTCTGAGTTTCGGTTTGGGTAATATTCTTGTTGAATAATATATACATGTGTAAACAACAAGTTTTGAGTTTTAAATGTAAAATTATTATTAATGAACAACAATCTGTGTAAACGAATATATAGTAGAGGGTTGAAAGTAAAAACATTAAAATAACTTATTGGATCAGGTTTGAAAGCATAGTAATAACATATTAGGTCAGGTTAAAAGCATAATACTAAGTTGGGTCGGGTCCCGGTCACATTTAACTCAAAACTCAACTTCATTAAAAAAATTATGTTATTGAATCCAACCTGAATCTGACCTGACCCAAACCTGCTTATATAAAAGGCTTTATCCTCTAAGCATGGTTCGAGATCTCGACCGATTCCGATACAAATCAGCCGACTCGTATTGGAATCAGCCAAGACCGAAAGAATCAGCTGAATTAAATTAGATCAAGCTAGAACGCGGTGAAATTGTTGATACAAAATCAGTACATATCGGCTTGGATCGGTCGATATAGGCCGATATAAGTCCGATTCGAGGCCGATACAAGATCTAGAATCAATCCCAGTGTAAATAAAAGCTCTTGTTCACACACACACACACACACACACACACACACACACACACACACAGAGAGAGAGAGAGAGAGAGAGAGAGAGAGAGAGAGTTCCAGAATTTTGATAAAAAAAATCCTCACCTGTTTGGGCCTTTGGGGTGGGACTTGGCTTGAGAAGAGTGACGTTAGAGGAGAGAGTTGGAGGCCGAAGAAGTTGGTTGGGGGGGGCACACGAGACCTACTGCTAGGGTGCCAAGATTGTGTTGGTGAGCGTCGGAAAGGGGGAGATCTCGAGAGTTTTTGGGGGCGGGGTGGGGACAAAGAGAGAGTGAATGACAAAGAAAATAGGAGATATTAAGACTCGAGAGGAGACAACAATGGTGGCTCGCGTGGGAAACGCAAGTGGGGCAGGGCCCAAAAAAATCATATATATATATATATATATATATATATATATATATATATATATATATATTTCATGTTACTAACTTTAACTGCTAGTAAGGAGACGATCAATTCTTCTATTTTTTAATTTTTTGGCAGTAAATTTTTTTATGATTATTTGATATTAATTTTCTGATTTTTTTCTTCTTCTTTTTTCCGTTTTCCTTTCTTCACGGCAAGATTGAGAAGTTGGTATAAATTGTTTGTTTTATGGCGAAACAAATTGAAGAATTTATTTATTTTTTCCTTTAAGAGAATTGATAAACCAGTTGTATTTTTACTTGAAGGGATTCCACTAGTTCAAGGATCTATTTTCCTTTTTTTTCTCTAGGGTTTGAATGGTAATATTTCTTGCTTTATCTATCTTATCTCTTTAGATTAATATGTGATTAAAATTACATCAATTATTTTTAGAAATATGTCAAAATATTATTATTTATCTTATTTTTAAAAAAAATTTTAATTAGTTTTTTAAAAAATTTGGCCGCAAAGAAATGACTAATCTGACCATATGGCTGATTCATTACTGAAAATTGTCGGCCGATACTGATACCTATTCTAAGATTTCAAACCATATTGTAAACCCTAATTCTACCCTCAACTTAATGGCGTCGCAATCTATAGCAAATCTAAAGCTCTACATAATTTGAAGATGATGGGAAATAAGAGCAAAAGGTAAGTTCTCCCCCCTTTTTTCTCTTTAATTTCTTCATTATTCTCGCTATCCATGATTAGATTTCAGCATAAGCATATCATATTTGACTATTAGTTGAACTTTTTATGTTTATTTGTAAGATCCTTTTAAATCTTTTCGTGGTTTCGGCCAAAACCGGTTTTTCAGCATTGTTTCAGATCTGGACCCTTTGAAACCATCCGAAACAGCTGAAACTGAAATGTTTCGGCCAAAATCTCGAACCTTGCTAGTAATATGACAGAGATGGGAGCTTAATCTTCTTGAATCTCATCATTGAGGATGATAAATACAGTTGAGATTGAGATGTGTTCCTTGAATTTGATTGCACGAGGCTTTTGTGATATTTCAGTCGAGAGAGGAGCCCTTGTATCTCTTGGCTTTCATTAGATATAGGCCTGTTTAGAATTGTTAGGATGGTTGGTGACTGGGCATGATTCGTTGTCGGCGTCCAAGTTCATGCTTCGAAAAACCCTCCAGTCAAATTTGAATTTTGATTTTGTGATTAATCATATAACTCATTATTTGTATCGATTAAGGACTTAAACCCGCTCCAAATTGCAATGCATCTAAACAGTAAATGCAAAAGCACAAGAATGATTGGTTTTCTCTTATTTTTTATGTCGGTTTGTAACCTTTTGTGGAGCCAACTTAACACATTGGGATAATGGCAATTTGACTTCTCCAACACCCATAGTAGCATCACAACATCATGCCTATAGTCAAAGCCATACCCCATCCAATGACAACACACATTTAAACATTATCATAAGTTTTTTTTCTTTTACTTTTTCAAACTCACATGCAAAAACCATGTTTTCATCCAATGAAAGCACATATGAGCAAGACATTTTTAATGGATGTTTGTTTTACTTTTTGAACTTATTGATGCAAACACCATATTTTCATCCAATGACAACACATACAAGCCATGCATTTTAAAATGGATTTCTTTTAACTTATAGATGCATGAAGCCAGCTTAACTTCATAGGTGCACTGTAGAAACACCATGATCTGAGTTATATTTCTTTCAACATGCATCACATACTCAGTGAGAAGAGCATTCTTATTTCTTCTCATGGGAGTTGATATATAATTTAAGACGAGGTCCGATTTCTGAATAGCTTCATGTGCAATTTATATTAGGCCATTTGAAGTTTATAAATAGTTCAAGCTCAATGAAGATCATGATATATAACCATAATAATCAAAATCATGATGCGATGCTTGTAATTAATAATTTTTTCATTATTAAGAAAATTTGTTTTTATTATTTGCACAACTCTCATTCAATTTCAACTATAGCAAATAACTAGACATGTGATTGTAGCACCACTAATACTGAGCTTTCTGATGATTATATAACAAATAACATAGAGAGACATTGTGCTCCACTAAGTGAATATATTGATAACTCGCTCTGGCGAGACTAAATGTTGGAAGGCAGGGCAATTTTGGAACTCATTTGTCATCACTTATTAATGCCTTCAGGGCAAGATTGAACCCCCTCTGTGATTTTCTGTACGGCAAAGAGCACGATGAGGAGCATATGAGAATATTATGCCAATCTAGTGGAACCAATTTGAAGGTCTTGGAGCTTCGATTATAAAAATAGAATGATGAATAATCGTCAACTTGTTCGGCAGGAAATTGCATTTGGGAACGCAAGACAGAGGTAAAGCGACTTTGCAGATAAATGAGCTTTAGAAATCCCTACGGGTTATGTGGATTGGCACGATGTGTGGAAGACCAAAAAAAGAGCCTTTGAAGAATATTAGGATTTATGGAGCGGAACATGTCTCCATGGTTAAGTTTGAACGCTCTAATAATATTTTAGGAAGTTTTGCTGGGAATTGGAATCATGTATCCAATGCTTGCTTTTTGAAGGATCACAAATAACCTTAACTTTATTGAACTTTAAAGCATATATAAACTTGCTGGTTTTTGTAGAATTTTATGAAGGATTTGTCCCAAGTGAACAAGTGATTTTGAATTTGATGACATAAGATTCTAATCACTGGGGATGAGTGTACTTTTCAACTGGTTCAAGGTCAGTCATCAAATCCAAATATCTTTTGTTCATGGGAGAAAAATTCTCCAAAAATTAGCAAGTCTGCCATATGCTTTTAGTCCAATAAAGTTGAAGGTCATTACTTGATCTTCCATAAAGCAAGTATTGGTTAAATGACTCCAATTCTCAAAACCTCTGAAAATGTTATTGGAGCACTGATGACATGAAGACATATTTCACTCCATATAACCCAATATTCTTCAAAAACTCCTATTTGGTCTTCAACATACGGTGCCAATCCACATAACCCATGGGGATTCTAAAGCCACTTTATGCGGAAAGCCACTTTGCCATTGTTTTGCCTTCCCAAATGTAAATTTCATGCCTAACATATTTTTGGTTGCTTATCGTTCGTATTTTCAGCAAATTATTCCCACTAGGTTGGCATAATATCTTCCCATGCTTTTTCTTAGTGGGTATGAGAAATCATAAACGGAGTTTAAACTATGAAAGTTTAGCAAATTTATGCAACTGAAGTCTATCTGGCTATAATATGTAGGGGCCGGAAAAGTTTGGTGGTCTGAGAAAGTGGTTTTAGCTGTAAAAAGATTCCTTGATTCAAGCGAAACGATTACAACCAAAAGAACTACTCTTCCCTCTTTTCCAGTTACAAGGGAGGGAGGATGTCTGAATCTTCCCTTTGTTTAAAGCTGGGTTCTTCGTGTGGCGATGGAGAGTGAATCTTGTTCTCCGTTGACCAGATGACCGTCCTGGACCGTCGGGGGTCTTCTCTTCGGTTGGTAGAAAGAGTAACTCAGCTCCGTCTACCAAACTCTCAAAGAGGAGGTAGGCGAAGAGCGGCTAGTACTCAGTAAGCTCGCTGAAGAGTCGTGCTTCTCTCTTGATGATCCTTCTGCCTGGATTCGATCGATTTTGATGATGCCCTATCTCAAAGCTCTCTCTTCAAAACTCTGATCTTCTGCCAAGCTTCGATCCTCTCAAGCCTCTATCCCTGTGTGTCTCTCCAAAAACTCCGCTCCTCTCTTTATAGCAAACAAGGCTATTTATAGGGATCTCAGGGGGTGAAGGTGCCTCCTGAAAACGCTCCCGAATGAGGGGCCACTACCCGCTACATGCGCGGTGACTGGCCCCGCAATCAGGGCAGTTGCAACTGAGACGCGGGCGTTGGGCCGAACGCGCCTTGAAGTTTGAGACGCGGGCGTCGAGCCAAACGCGCCTTGAAGTTTGAGACGCGGGCTTCGGGCCTTCACGTCTGGATGCTGAGGCGCGGGCGTCGGGCCGACGTGCCTTGATGCTGAGACGCGGGCTTCGAGCCGACGTGTCTGAATGTTGTGACGCGGGTGTAGAGCCAACGCGTCTTAATGCTGAGACGCGAGCATCGATTTCTCGCGTCTAGAGCTTGAGACTCTGCTTCCTTAATGGCTGGTCTGTTAGTCATTTTTAGACAGCCTACAGAACCCCCTCCAAAGTTTCTGATATTCCGCAGTTGAATGGGACGGATTTCGGAATACTTTGGATCTTTAGCCGTGTTCGCGTTTTATGACTGGACTGTTGATGCTTCGGGTTTGATCTTATCTGGAATTGGTCTTCGTGAGTGTACTGTTGAACTCTTTGAAGCCGTCAGAGTTGATCGTGTTTGAGTGTCTAGATACACAGTCTAGACCTCCCCGATTGCTTTTAGTCTGTCATGGGTGCGCTTTTGACCGGGAGTGGTTGGTTGTCTGTTTGCGTCAGTGTACTGTTGAACTGACTTGTAGAAGTAGGAGACTGGACGCAGGTTCCTTTTTGAAAAAGCAGAAACTGCTTTAAAGACGCGACTTCTTAGCGAGACGCGATCTTTTGGCGATGAGAACGCGACCGATCTTCATAAGGCAGACGCGATTTTCTGGGTGCATTTATGATGATGCTGAAGGGGCATGTCCACCGAAGAGCCGCGTACTTTGGGGCGTGCGCCTGTGCCATGTCATGATTACGCCGCCAGCTGGCCTGGGGAAAAGGCGAGATTTCGCCTTTTGGCGCGCGGATCTCCCGGTTCATTAAGTGAACTGCTCCACGTGTCAACTTCTGACTTGTGGCGGGGTTGCGACGCATGATCTTCCCTGTTCAAACAATGATTTGGCTCCACGCGTCAGGCAGCGATTCGCTGCAGCGTTTATTGGGCCAAACGCTGCGTATCTTCGCGAATCTCCGTGCCTATAAAAGGCAACAGTTGGAGAGATGTATCTTCTTCTCCGAACGAACGCATTCTCTGAGAAAAAGAACTTCCTTCTCTGTTAACTATTCATCTCCTCGCTCGGATTTCTTGATTTTCAATGGCTCCCAAGACGAAACCGACTGCATCGACCTCAAGGGCGACCGTCGCCGAGGCTGAGAGAGATGCTTCCTCTGCGCAGGAGGGTGTTTTCCGAGGTAAAAATGCACCTTCGGTGTGGGTTCCGCCATTAAAACATGTTCATAGAACCCTAAGGACCTTTAACACAAGATCGTGTTTGATTCTCGGACGCTGTCCTTGAGATGATAACCGGGGCACGGGCCTGATGATCCGACGCTGGTGAACTCTGCACTCTGGGTCCTTCACTTAGCGTTCTGTGCCGCGTTTTGTGCCATCAGGCGCTGGCGTCCGAGTCCAAGCACTTTGAAATTTCACAAGTCTTGGTTTGTAGAACGCAGCTTTGATCCTTGTGTTCTGTGTCTTCAACCGCCGATTTTGTAGAATCTGGCGTTTGAGTCCAAGTACTTCGAATTTTCATAAGTCTTGGTTTGTAGAACGCAGCTTTGCAGGTCTGGACGCGGATTCGAAAAATTCCTGCGTCCAGTATCTCTTCTGCGTTTTGGTGCAAGTTCGCAGGTCTGGACGCGGATGATAACCCCTGCGTCCAATGTCTCGGCTGCGTTTTGAATTATGAACACTTAGGTCTTCCCTTATTTTTGGCAAGGTATCTGACCGAGTGTCTTTTTCTTTCGCAGTGCCGCATGTTTCAGGTTCACTTGCCAAGATGCACCATTTCGGCCGCGTGGGTGGTGCTGACCGGGGCTTGACCTTTGTGCAAAGAATGAGTGTCCCCGTGACTGCTGACCAGTTGCTGGATCGCAGGCTCTCTAATGTTAACAGGAGAACCTTCCGGGCACTTATGACCGATGCCGCGCTCAAAACGGATGACGGTGTCAGGTTGGAGAAGCCTGCCTTCTTCTTTGGGGATCATATCTATGACGATGGCCGTCGTGTGTCTGAGGGGACTTATAAATGGCTCCGTGAGATAAAGGGCGGAAGATTCTTTCTTCCAGACATGGAGAGGATGTTCCCGATGTCCTACTTTCAACACATGTCTGTTCCCCGAAAGATGGAATGGGACATTTCCCAGTATATCCCTGAGATCGCCCTTGGTGACTTTGGCCTCCAAAAGGTAGACCGCCATGATAGTCATGACGGGTCAGTTGTCGGACTGTTCCCTGCGTCGTCCAAGCCTGAAATCCTAATTGGAGAGATCCCGGAGCTTGCTACCACCTTCCTCAATTCCTTCATAGAAGCAGGGGGTGACTATCCTGTCGACTTCCGTACGTATGGATGGGTCCATTCTCCAGAGAATTACTGGTGGGGTAGGATGGTGGGTTTTGTCCTTACCAATCTTGAGGGGCCACTGAAGCGTGTGGGGCTGTACCCAGCAGTCAGGGCCGTGCAGTGGGGCGTCCCGATGAGTTCCCATAACTTCTTTGGGATTCTGGAGCGCTACAATCCTCGGACGGGGACATTCTTTACTCCGGTTGGAGAGATGGGCCTTGCCCTACACGAATTGTATGAGGTCTCCGGGTTGTCGTCAGGGGATATTCCTTACGAGGAATTTGTCCCAACCACCAGGGAGCTGCGCCTTTTGGAAAAAGAATCTCCTCAAGTGTACGAGACCTACTGGGAGGTGATGTGCCATTTCTACATCTGTGGTCAGACAACTACCTGGAGGTCAGGAGGCGTCAAGCAACTATCCTGGGCTGATTATTTGTTTAATAATGTCAGCAATAAAGATCTCCCAGTAATCCGACTAGCTCCTAGTTCTGGTGGGGAAGTTGAAGACAGGATCGACGCAGCTTCTGACAAGTTCTACACCACGGAGTCGAACGAGGACGGCTTCGACCCTGACTTGGTCTTTGAGAGCTTTCACCATCAAGCCCGGACCCCTATTTCTGATCAGGCGCTGTTGGCGGGCTTCCTGATGTTGTGGCTGAAGAGGTGTGTGGTGCCCACGCTACCACATGAAGTTATTGTGGCAGATGTGGTGTACCCGGCGGTACTCTTGGCTCATGGCCACCCCATAGCCCTTCTTCCCGCCGTGGTGGCTGGTATTCAAAGCGGGCTGCGGGTGTTGACCAAGAGCTTCTGCGGACCCCCAAAGACTGCTAATTCTCGTGGGGAGCCGTATACCGACTCAGAGGGGAACCCGACGGTGAAGCATCCCAACCCGCGAATTGAGCTGCCTTACACGTACCTCATGGCTTGGTACGTGATGCATTGCCCGTCTCTAATGACGGCAGCGCGTGGGAGCGTGGATCATATCCCATTTGTGCAGCGGCTGGAACGTTCAGAGTGGCATGACACTTACTTGTATTACATTAGGAAGCGTCTTTCCTGTGCCGCCAACTACCAGCTCAACCGCTGCTTTCCAGAGGTTCAAGATGCAGCCCCCGGGGAGCTGTTCACGGATGTCGCTGGGCGGGATGACTTCTCGCAATTGCCTGCTGGAGCCTTCTGGTGGTTGATCAATATACGACCAGGATATGTGCTGTTTCGCCAAGGAACTTCCTGCACTATCGAACCGTATATGCCAAGTCGTTTTGCCCGACAATTTGGCTATGATCAGCTTTACGTCGGGAATCCCAATGCTCAACTTGCCTTTGACGGGAACCTGTTCGAAGGCGCTCGGGCTTGGTATTACAGTGTGGCTGGAGGGACGGGAGCAACGTTCCATCTACCCGACGAGGCGCCTAAGTGCCGTATGAGTTTCAGCTTCTGTACTTGGTACTCCCAAGCCGGCCAGACGCCAGATCTTATTCCGGAGTCTTCATGTCTTGAGAGTATCAATGCCAGTCTCGAGGAGAGGTCTGAATCCAGTAAACGTACTAAACTCCTCGACCAGTACCTGAAAGCTCAGAGGGAGGTCGAGAAACGATCGAGGAGGGAGCCCCCAGTAGTGAGGGCGGCACCGCGACCGGCAAGGGCAAAGCCGCAAGCGACGAGGGCGGAGCCACCAGCAATGAGAGTGGAGCCGCGACCGGCAAGGAGGTCGAAGCAATTGGCGAGGAAGCGTCGTCGACGCTCTGCTTCTGTAGTTGAGCCTGCCCCAAAAAAGGCTCGGAGGGACTTAACGGCTGAAGTCTCTCAATCCAGAGCTGAAGTCTCTCAATCCAGAGCTATCTCTGCTGGAGTTGAGGTTCCTCCTGAAGGTGTCCCTGTTAGAGTTGAGGAACCGCTGGAAGATGAAGATTTTCCAAGCTTGGTCCGTGCTCCTAGGTCACGCAGCGAGACCGTGGAGGAAGGGGAGCTTGTTGAGCGACCCCTTGTTGCTGGTGATACCGAGTCACCGGAGGTTGACATAATGGGCGAGTCTCCTTCTGCTCATGAAGGGAGAGACGAGGTACAGCAACCGGGGTCTCCTAGTGTCTTTATTTCCAATCCTCGGGCAGTCGACCCTAGTCCTACCACTGGAGTGATTGGGGGTAAGGCTCCTGTTGCGGAGCTTCCTCGCGTGGCGCTATCGTCTTCTTCGTCATCGGAAGAAAGTGACTTTGAAGATAAAGTCGACTATGGCGATGAACCCGCTCTTCCTGATCAGAGCGGATTCTTTGACGTCTCGGAGGAGGAACAACATGAGGGTGAACCATCGACTGCGTTACCGCTGGCGATAATCCCTGCTGAAGGTATAACTTCTTCGCCTGTCGAGGTGATGGAAACAGAGTTGACCCAGCCCAAGGGGATTGAGGCTTCGGCCGCTGAGATAACCTCGGAGGGGGCAGCTGTTGAAGTTGGGGAGCCTTCCCCTTTGCCAGGAGGGGAAACAACCATTGAGGCTGAGGAGGCTCTCACTCCGCCGGTGGAGAAGGCTACTGCTGAAGCTGGGGAGACTCCCATTTTACAGGACTTGACGCCTCTGGACCTCGAACCTAGTAAGGCAGCTCTGACTGAGGGGGCTCAGGTGGGGAGTCTGACGATCAGCACCCTTCCAGAAGGCCACACAGCTCAATCCTCGGTGGGAGTTTCTGAAGAGGTTGTGCTTACAACTCCTTCCTTGGTCGTGGAAGCTCCTGCAGAGGCAGCGCTCCAGGAAGCGCCAGTGGGTAGTCTTGCTCTTGTCACATCGATGGCTGGCACGGCTCTTGTGCGAGAAGACCCGCCCTATATCCCTTGTCCCGTGACAGAAAAAGGGTCGGGAAGCTTCTTAGGTGGTGAAGACATGGGGGATCTGGCACGTCAGATGGTGCAACAATTCTTCACCTCGATGGGATCATGTATTGATCTCATCTTCCGTGGACACAGCACCTTCCAGTTCGCCCAGAGGCTTCTTGAAAATATGGCCGTGAGCGTCGAATTGGCGGGAGGCCCTTCACTTGCCAGGGCATGCCTGCGGTGGTAGAGCAACTTGGAGATAACCTGCGGGAGCTGGAATCTTTGGAAGATGCAGGTTCTTCCGGCGAGGCCCAGGCCATCCTGACTAGGCTCCTAGCTGCTCAGGAACGGGAGCGACAGGAGGCGGAGGCGCAGATCACTGCCGAGATCCGTGACCTTGAATATTCCAAGGCTGAATTTCAAAAATTAGCCGGAGATTCGAGGGAATCTGAGCTCAGTGTGCAGAGCACGGAGCAGGTCATCCTCAGAACTCGGGACATTATTGCCAAGGCGGAAGCTGTTCTTGCACTAAATGAGGAGAAACTTGTCTCCCTCAAAAAGGAGCTTGAGGAGCAACGGGCTGCTACGGCGCGGGCTGAAGAGAGTCTGTCTCTGCAATCTTCCAGGGTGGACTCTCTGCGGATGCAACTGTCTGCCAGAAGTTTCTTATCTGAGGCGGAGCTGCGGGACCGGGCTATCATGGAGGCTGAGAGGACGCGCCAGCATGAGATTCACCGCCTTAGGGAACAAATCCGTTCCTTGGTGAACCAGGACATTTAGCCTTCTTTTTTTTTTTTCTGTAAAGAAAAGGGACACTCTATTAAGAGTGTTTGTATCTACTTCTATCATTTTTTGGTATAATAGAAGTTTTCTTTAAAGCTTTTGTCCCAATTTCTTTGTCTTGTTGTGGATGAGTCCAACTCTCGATCACCAGTCGTGATTACTGAACTTAGGTAGGACTAAGTTCTTTTAATGAGACGCGGTCTTGGCGAGACGCGGCATTAATCCCACAGGGTGAAACGCGGTCATCAGTCTACCGGAACTTAGATTTTACTAAGTCCTTTTACTGAGACGCAGCGTCAATCATAAAGTGAGACGCGGTCATCATTTCATAAGAACTTAGATTCTACAAAGTCCTTTTGATGAGACGCGGCGTCAATCACAAATCGGAACGCGGTCTTCTTGATGAGACGCAGCATAGAGTGAAAACGCGGCCTCCGAACGCATCGTCAATCACAGGGTGAGACGCGGTTCTTAGTTCATGAGAACTTAGGCAGGACTAAGTCCTTTTGACAAGACGTAGCATCAATCCATAGGGAGACGTGGCCATCATTGTTTCATGAGACGCGGCATTCGTTCAGGGAGACGCGGCTCTGAATAACGCGGATCTGCTTCTGCGAAGAAGGAAGCGGATCAGGCAGACGCGGGAGACGCAGCCTTGTGCCTTTCCCTTAATTCTGAGGGGACGCGACTTTGACTCGCGCAGGCATCTTTCTGGGACGCGGATGGGTGGATAGTTCTTCAATCCGCGTCTGGGTGTAAACTCCCAGGCGTTACATACAGCCTGTCATAGGGATTTGGTGTGATCTTTAAACGTCAGATGCGGATTTTCCGCTTTGTTCCCGAAGCAGTTGTCCACGCGTCGGCTGCTGATTGGGCTTGAGTATTGATCCTCTTAAATGAGAAACCAGTGCGGGCGGTTGGAGATCAGCGCCAGCGGCGGTTCTCGAAGCAGCGTTACACGCGTCCGGCCTTTATTGGATCTTGGCAGTTGTGCAGTTATTAATGCCGGCGGTTCAGATTACGGGGCCATTAACCGCTGTTATCAGGAGCTGCCTATAAATAGGGCGCCCCTTTCTCCCTTCAATCCTGCCTTTGGACTATTTTGTTTTTTGAGAGAGCGCTTTGAGAACTTTCATCTTCCTCAGACAGTTGTCTCCATGGATGAGGATGGTTCTGAAGATGACCCAGGGCTTTTAAGCCCCTGTTTGGTCTCTTTAGGAGAAAACACCTCTTTGCCCTGTGACCGCGTTTGCGTCCTGGTGCAGAGATTACAACTCTTGACGGAGGTCTCCACGGGTATGCCGTTCGTTTCACCATGACATTTTAGATTCACCATGGCCTGTACCTTGGCTTCATGTCATCTGGACCCCCTCATGAAGTCTGCATTGGTGCATTCCTTCTGGAATTTGTACCATGGACCTGAACTTCTCCGGACGCGCGTGCAGGAATCTTTGGCCCTTGGTGTTGGCGCGTTTTATGGCTTGTGCCTTAGCGCGTTTCATGACCAATGCCTTGGACGAATTCCAAAAAAAAAAAGGTTTCAGACCCGCACCTTGCAACTCCTGTTCATGGAGATGGCAATTTTCGGCGTCTGTGCCTTTTCGGCGTTTGTGCTCTTTGACCTAGGCACAGAATGGGACCGCGTTTTGATTCGCGTTTGTCTCTGCTGACGCAACAGTTTGGCTTGCTGCGCGTGTCATTCCTGCGTCTTGGTAGACTGCATGGATCATTCCCGCATTTGGCTGACTGCGTGGATCATTCCCGCGTTTGCCTCTGCTGACTTAGTTTTTCTCTGTTTACACTAAGCTGCAGATTGTTCTAATTCTCTCTTTTTGTTCCTTGCAGGCTTGCTGGGCCCTTGGAAGAATACTTCGGTCGGCGAACTCGTTCAACCTTCACCTATGAGAGAATATATTATGGTCCTCGTCACCTATAAGAGAGTATATTACATCTCTGACGAGGACCCAACCCTCGCCAAGGTCTCTTCAGATCTGGTGCAAGAGACGGATAGGCTGAGTACCGGCGAGGGTGGTCCGGCGTTGCGGCGGCGGATGAGATCCTCTTCCTCTCCCACTCCAGAAGTCACATCAAGGACACTCCGTTGGATGGCCTGCTGGGGAAAGGGATGGTGATGAAACCCCAGAAGTGACATCGAGGACAGTTAAAGTCCGTTGAGTCTTCTGCTGGGGGAAGGATCAATTCTTGAAGGAAGAGTTGCCGGACTTTTTGCTGCCGCCGGACTAAGTGGAGGGTGGCATCCTTTGTGATGACTCCGAAACTTCTGCTCTCACCCCAAGAGTGACTCCATGTTTGTTGGATAGTCTACTAGGGAAAGAGACGCGCCTGAACGAAGGGTTGCAGGACCTTCCATTGCCACTGGACCTCAAGAACACCATTGCTCTTGGCTTGGTCAGCTAGGGCGCTTTCGAAGTTGGCGTCACGCATCAAAGTGCAACCGGCTCCAATTGTGCACCTGGGATCAGATGCGGTTTCAAGGAGTGAGTACGGCCTCAGAGAGAGAGAGGGACTTCTTTGTACTCCTTAATTGTAACACTCAATCTTATTGTATAAGAGAGCGTTTTGTATCACTTTCATGTGTTTGGATATGAATAAAAGTGACACTTTTCTTTTTGCTTCTTTCTGTTGTCTTGAACGTTTTGTTTTAGAAGCCAAAGAATAATTTTGGTGGACCCGCCACTTTATAAAAGAAAGTGACGAGTGGAGCGCGTACCCCCAGAGAAGGTGAACTTTTATCAAGGATTTGGGATTAACTTGATTTAAGATCAGCTGGGGATTTTGATGGAAGCATTGTTTATTGGTGTAATGTTAACCAACACTGCCTCCAGAATGAATTTGATACTCGGTTGGGGAGAATATCAAATGAAACTAGACTCGTGGGGAATCTAGTAAGATTTTTACCGTTAGAGGTGTGATATTAACTTAACGGTTTAGAAGTAGTCTTGTCAGAAGTGTAATATTAACTTGACAAGGATGTGAGTTAGAGGTGTGATATTAACCTAACTCATCAGCATCTCAGTTTTATTTGGGAAAACTGAGGGTGTCACTGTCATAGGTGTGATGTTAAACTTAACAGTGATAGAAATGCTAGAGGTGTAATGTTGAACTTGGCATTAGTCGTCTCGGCTTAAAGAAGTCGAGGAAAGGTCATAGCCATAGGTGTATTGTTGAACTTAGCAATGACTCGGATGCTAGAAGTGTAGTGTTAACTTGGCATCGTCCATTTCAGCTTCGATATGGAAGTCTGAAGAAAGGTGACTATCAGAGGTGTGATATTAACTTGACAGGCACTCGATGTACTGCTTAGAGGTGTAATGTTAACTTAAACAGTAGTTTGTCAGAGGTGTGATATTAACTTGACAAGGATTTGCTTGCGATAGGAGCAATTTGAGGACCTGTCATTCTATTGATGAGAATTGACAAGTGGAATTTGAGGTGCCAGAGGTATAGTGTTAACTTGGCAAATTTGAGAGTTTGTTACTCTATGCAGAGTTAACAAGCCAGGTTTATACTCGACAAAGAGTATTCATTACTAGAGGTATAGTGTTAACATAGTAATGATTGCATTTTGTGGTCCTACCATTCTATGGATGAGAATTGGTAAGGGATTTTTGGAGGGAAGAGTGGAATCAAATCCACTTAGGATTTTTAGCAAACCCTCAGCTATCAACGGATTTGAGGTGCCTTTACCAACTACCGTTTGAGTTGGGCTAGCCATGCTATTCCCCTCAGCATGATGAGTTGTCGAAGACTTATGTTGGACTTAAAAGCCAACATTTTCCTCTATCCTTAGCCGTCAAGGGCGTCGGATCAAATGGGAACGTGTCCCTTAGGATTTTTAGCAAATCCTCAGCTGTCAACGGGTTTGTCATGCCTTTACCAACTACCGTTTGAGTTGGGCTAGCCATGCTATTCCCCTCAGCATGATGAGTTGTCGAAGACTTATGTTGGACTTAAAAGCCAACATTTTCCTCTATCCTTAGCCATCAAGGGCGTCGGATGTCTGATCAGAGGTGTATTTTAACTTGATCGGTGGAAGAATGCCATCTAGGGATAGTATTTCTTCAGGAATTTGCCATTGATTGGCATCATGAGTGTATCGCCATTTGAGGTTATGAGGCGATACGATCCATTTGAGTAGACTGACTCTACCACAAATGGTCCTTCCCATTTGGGTTGGAATTTTCCTTTCGTCTTGTGTGTCATGACCATGGGTCTTCGGACGGCTAAGACGAGGTCGCCTTTCCTGAAAGTTCGCGATTTGACTTTCTTGTTGAAGGCTCTGGTGATACGAGCTTGGTAAAGCTCGATTTGTTGTTGGGCCTGAAGACGCTTGTCGTCCAAGGCTTCCAATTCTTGGAGTCGCTGTCGATGCTTCTCCTCTGTTGTCATTTCCGCTGTCAAGGCGACGCGAAGAGATGGAATTTGGATTTCCAGTGGAAGGACGGCTTCGCATCCGTACACCAAGGAAAATGGCGTGGCTTTAGTTGGGGTTCGCACAGTCGTGCGATAGGCCCATAAGCATTCGCCCAACTTATCGTCCCAGTCTCGTTGACTTTTCGAGACGAATTTCTTGAGAAGCTTGCCAATAGTCTTATTGAAAGCTTCTGCGAGGCCGTTAGCGGGCGGATAGTATGCCGTTGATGACACACTCTGGATTCTGAACTTGGCGCAGAATCTCTGAAAAGCCTGGCTGATGAACTGGGGTCCATTGTCATGGACAATCCGCCGAGGCACACCGAAGCGGTAAATAACGTGATGTTTCACGAACTTGATCACGTTAGAAGATTTCACCTCTTTCAAAGGGATAGCTTCGGCCCACTTTGAGAAGTAATCGGTTATCGCTAGAATGAACCGATGTCCCTTTGATGATGGTGGGCTGATAGGACCAACCACGTCCATCCCCCACATTTCGAACGGCCAGGTAGGGGTCGTAGAGTGGAGGTATCCTGGTGCTTGATGGATGAAATCGCCATGTATTTGACAGGCGTGACATCTTTTGGCATAGGCAACAGCATCGGCAACCATCTTGGGCCAGTAGTAACCCAATCTTTGGAGTCGGTTTGCCAGCTTCGGGCCAGGTTGATGAGCTCCACAAGTACCATCGTGGGCTTCTTTCAATACTCCTTGGGCTTCTTTTGATGAGAGGCATCGGAGCAGGATCCCGTCATGCGATCGACGATACAATGTTCGCGAAATCGCATTGTAGTAGAATTTGGAGGCTTTCCTTCGGATGGCAGCCGCCTCCCTGGCGTCTTCGGGCAAGATGCCGTACAAGACAAAATCAATGTAGGGGAATCGCCAGTCTTTAAGTTCTGGATCGGTCGACACTTCAAGTGTTTCCTTACCGCGACGATCTCCCGTTGACCTCTGGTAGTCTCCGAGGGGACTTTTTGGGCAGTATAGGTCGTGGCTATAGACGAATACCTTCTCCATTGCTCCAGCTGGAAGAGCTAAGGAGGCAGCAAGGGATGCAAGTGCATCTGCATGCGCATTTTGCTTGCGCGGTACATGGTCGATGTAGAAGTTTGAAAACCTCTCGGCCATGTGGATTGTCGCGTTGTAGTAGGGTACTAGATCTTCATGCCTGACCTCATACTCTCCGCGAACTTGGCTGACGATGAGTTTAGAATCACCGTATGCCTCGAGATTTTTAACGCCAATCTCATCGGCGAATTGCATCCCAATCAAAAGAGCGTTGTATTCCGCCACATTGTTGGAACAGGGCTCGGTTAACGAGATAGCTCGGGGAATCACGTAATTTTGTGGGGAGACGAGTACTACTCCTACCCCCGCAACTGTATGTCCCTTAGAGCTTGTTCTTGATGCGCCATCGAAGAAAAGTTGCCATACTTGTCTTTCGAACAATGTCTGGGTCAGGCAGGCTTCGGCGACCTCGTCTGGGAGATCCTCGTAGAGTTTGGCTGCCCTGGGATCTGGGTGTTCAGCTAAGAAGTCCGCCACCGCTTGTCCCTTAATAGCCTTTTGTGGCAGAAAATGCATCTCATATTGTGATAGCAATATGGCCCATTTTGCCAGCCGGCCATTTAGTGAAGAAGGCTTTGTCATAAGTAACCTCAGGGGGTTGACTTTGGATATGACATTTATGGTTTGGCCCACCAGATAGTGTCGCATTTTCTGAATGGCGAACACCAGTGCCAAACATTCCTTCTCGATCGGGTTGTACCGATGTTCGGCTCCGATCATCGTTCTACTTAGGTAGTAGATTGCTTGTTCTCGCCCCTGGTCATCATTCTGAGCTAGTAGAGCTCCCAAAGAATGATCCATTGATCGGACGTACACCAGGAAAGGCTTTCCGGATACCGGAGCTGCCAGGACTGGTGTTTGGGTGAGGTAGTGCTTGATCTCCTCAAATGCTTGCTGGCAAGCGTCGTTCCAAATGAACGAAACGCCCTTCTTCATCAGCTTAGCGAAGGGTTGGCATCTCCCGGAAAGATTTGAAATGAATCTGCGGATGTATGCCAATCGTCCTTGTAATCCTCTGAGCTCCTTGAGGCTTCTGGGGGGTTGCATCTCTTGGATAGCGCGGACTTTCTCCGGATCCAAATGGATTCCTGTGGAAGTCACGACAAACCCTAGGAATTTGCCACTGGCTACCCCCAGGAAGGACTTGGTGGGGTTCATCTTCAATTGATGAGCCCGCATGATGTCGAAGACCACCCTCAGGTCTGCTATGTGATCACCTTTAGTGCGGCTTTTCACCGCAATGTCGTCGACATAACATTCCACCGTTTTGCGTATCTGCCGATGGAAAATGGCATTCATGGCCCTTTGGTAGGTTGCCCCCGCATTTTTCAGACCGAAGGGCATGACGGTGTAGCAATATACCCCTAGAGGTGTCCTGAAGGAGGTGTGCTTTTCGTCATCGGGATACATCTTGATTTGATTATATCCTGAGAACCCGTCCATAAAGGACATTCGCTCGAATCCACAAGTATTGTCAATCATGACATCTGTGATTGGCAATGGGAATTCGTCTTTGGGGCAGGCCTCGTTTAGATCACGGAAGTCGATGCAGATCCGGATCTTCCCGTTCTTCTTGGCGACGGGGACGATGTTGGCTACCCAGTCGGGATGCTGTTCCTCCCTGATAAAGCCGGAGTCAATAAGCTTCCTGACTTCTGATTGGATTGCCTCCATTATCTCTGGACGGAACCGTCGCTGCTGTTGTTTAACGAGCTTCATGTCCGGATTGATGTTGAGGCGATGCATAGCCACTTGAGGATCAAGTCCAGGCATGTCCTCATAATTCCAGGCGAAGACATCTATATACTCTTGTACAAGAGATATTAAATCCTTCTTCTCTGGAGGCGACAGGCCGTCACTTATGAAGATGGGTTTAGGATTGGCTTCATCTCCTAGGTTGACTTGAACAACCTTGTCTTCTGTGGGTGGCTCACGCTGTTCAAAGCGGATGTCCCAAAGAGCATTCAAATGTCTGATCCAAGGGTCTGTATCGGATTGGATCATTTCTTCATCTTCATCCTCCAGATGGCTTGTCGAAACCATGTTTACTGAAAGCCCTTTGAAGATGTTGCCGACACTGACATCTGATTCCCATGACGACGTGTCTGATGAGCAGTCATGACTTGACAGTCTCTCCGAATCAGAGGCTGATGGCACTGGAGTTGATATATAGCCCAACCCCCGGCGCGTCCGATGATAGTAATCAGGGGTTTTCCCTTTCGGTACAAAGGATCGAAGCAGTGTTCTTCTTCCTTTTCCGAAGTTCAACCCAGGCCTGTTGGTTAGATCATACCCCATGCGCTTCATCATCTTGAGCGTTCTGGTTCATAATGATCGAACTGAGGGGATTCATCCTCACCTTCCGATTCTTCGTGGGGCATAGGTTCAGATGCGATTCGCCCAAAAAGTATTGGTCTTTGGCCTTTTCGTCTGGCTGGAACCATGAATACAGACTCTTGCGCGTCACCATTATCTTGGTATGTCCCGAAGGATGATTTCACCGGTACATGCAAAGATGTCAAGGCATCTATTGCCGACCAGAGGTCATCGTCCACGTCGGTAGTGGTATCCGACGGTATTGAATCGGAAACATACACAGGGAAATACGCAAAGTCTAAATCTTCATTAATGTACCAACCACCCGCATCGTCGGTGGTATCAACATCGAGCTTATTAGTGCTCTTTACAATGGGCTCCAACTCCCATAGGCACTCTTCTTTCTCAGGCTCAACGTCAGCTTCATTACCAGAGTCTGGCTCCTCTGGTTGTGGGGTTTCATTAGTCTCCTCCGGATCCTGATATAAGAGGGAGTCCGTGAAATAATTTTCAACCCCTTTAAACGGATGCCTTTCGGCAATCAACGTTCGGACCTGTCCACTCTCATCAATGTATTTCATGACTTGGTGGAGAGTAGAGGGAACGATGGAATTGCGGTGAATCCATGGTCGTCCCAGCAACAGGTTGTAGGAAGTGTCCGCGTCAATGACGTAACACGTCACTTCTGACTTGAGGCTCCCGATCTGGCATTTGAGCTTGATCTTCCCCATTGGGCGGGAGCTGTTGGCATTGAACCCGTAAATAGTCGTCTGGGTAGGGCTCAGACGATGGGTAGGAATGCCTAGAAACTGTATAACCGGCGAGGTATGATGCTCAGCGCGGACCCTGGGTCTACCTGGATGCGGTTCACCTCGGATGACCCAATATACCCTGTGAAGTATAGGGGTCGGTCATGCTTCCCTTTAACCTGCATGTCATCTGTTGTGAAGGTGATGCAGGGAGCATTTGGGGAGGTGTGGAGGCAATCCTCTTCATCTTCCTCCCTTGGCACGCGGGTCATAAAGACCTCAGCATTTGCCAGAGCTTCTTGTAGAGCCTCTCTGGTTGACTTTGATAGCCTCAGGAGCTCATACAAGGTAATGCGTGCCGGTATGTTGGCTAGTTGAGCCAAGACGTCGAAGCGGTAAGGTGTCGAGGATTCTTCCGTTACACCTTTCGCAAGAACTCGAGAAAACCGAGTTTCTTTCTGCTTCTCCCCAGGCTGTTTAGAGGAGGGCTTGGCTGGTTCCACGGCTGGTTGCGGAGAAGCCGCTGATGTCTCGCCGTACTGCTTCAAGTATGCCTGTCCTGAACGGGTCCCGCCGTAGGTTGGCTGGGCTCTGCGGCCAGGACTATTGTTTCCTCTTCTGAGTCAGTCAGCGAGGGAACATCAGTGTCCGCTTCTCGAGAAGAGGCGCATATCACATGGCAAGATGAAGCCTTCCCTTTGCCTTTGGACTTTCTGTTGGTCACAGTCGTCCATTGTTGCTCGTCGACGAGGTCAGGGTGGACCCACATGATTTCCCCTCGAGGTGTAGGGACGGGTACCAAGCCTTTCTCCTGCTGCTGATGAGGGTCTGTGTTGACCACCCTCAGTTCTCCTTTCGGGACAGAGATTACCCCCACGGGTGTCGGGGGTCGTGTCCCAAACTGGAGAATCGACGTCATGTTGGCCGTCATCTTCTTCTGCTCCGGTCGGAGTTTTAATACCTCCGCGTCAATCAGAGCTTGAAGGATGTCCTTAAAGACATAGCAGCTTTTGGTAGGATGTCCGAGCATCCTGTGGTATAAGCAGTAGGTGGGATTGTCGGTCTTGCCGACCTCCTCCGGGCGCCTAATTTCAGGGAGCTTCAGTCGATTGCTCTTGTTGAGTAGCTTGAAGAGCGAATCGACGTGTTCCTCCTTGAAGGAATACTGCTTGTTGGGGCGTGGCTGGCTTGAAGAGCCACTTGCCCTGCCTGTTTGAGGTTTGGTGGGAGATTTGGTCTCCGTCGCCAAATTATCCTTCCGCTTGGTTTGGAGGGATGTGTCTGGTGCACGCCTTGTCGACCTCTCTGGCCTGGGCTTGCCTTCTTCCGCTCTGACGCGGGCGACAATCTCCTCAGCCTGTTCACCTTGCTGGACTAATTGTTTCCAGGTGCGGCTTTCAGCAACTCCTATTTGAGCAAGGAGTGAGGTTTGGAGATTATGGCGACATGTTTCTACCAGGGTGGCCTGGGTCATGCCGCTTGGACATCGGAGTGCCATGTTCCGAAATCTTTCTACGAAAGACTTGACGGACTCTCCCTTTCGCTGTTTTGTAGCTAAAAGGGTAGGCATTGTGACCTCCGAATCATCTTCGAAGAAGCGTGTTAGAAACAGCTTCTCCAAGTCACCCCAGTTCTTGATGGAACCTTCGGGGAGCTTCATGAACCATTCAAAGGCCAACCCTTCAGGGTGCCGATGAACAGTCGCGCCAGGATGGCATCGTTATCTACCACATTCCCGGTCTGGGATTTGAAGTAGTAGATGTGCTGGTTGGGTGACCCCTTCCCATCGAATGCCTGGAGAGTTGGAGCCTTGAACTTAGGAGGGTACGGGACTAAGTCCCACTCGGCCGGATAGGGCCGGACTACTCCAGCTTCTTGGAGGCCTTTACGGTTGGTAAGGGCCTCGAGGCGCTGCTCTAGTTGACTCATTCTCTTAGCATGAGCCTTTCCCGGGGTCTGGTCGCTTCTTGCCTGCGACGAGGGCTTGGACACATCCGAGGTAGATCGTCGTGTCTCGTCAGAAGATTCGGAGGGTGGGCTTTCTCCTTTTCTCCCTTTCCCCTTCGGTCGTCTAGGAGGAGATCTCGCTCTTTCTTCAAGCAATTTCTCAAGCATATGCTTGAGGGAGTCAATGGATCTCTGTTGAGAGGCGATTATATCCATCTGGTGCTTCTGCGTCTGTTCTAAACGCCTGGTCGTCTCCTCAGGAGTGTCTGCCATGTAGGCGGAAGCCTCCTTCTCGACGGAAGAGTTTGAAGCTTGCGACCCCACTACAGCAGAGTGAGAATCACCCGTTCTAATGCCGCGGGCTAAGGCATTATAGTCAATTGGGGGAATGGCCCCCGTCCGGGTGCGAGTGTGTTGATACACTCCTTCTGGTACAGAGTCAGACTCGGAGTCATTTGGGCTGACTGCAATTTGTTTCCCCTTACTCCTGCTAGTCATGTTTGCAGTAAGCTCCGGGTATTCAACATCTGAGAAGGTTCTCCTCCTGTGGGAGCGTCTTCTCTTGGCTGATGGGGAATCAGGGTCAGCTGTCTAATTAAAGACGGCTGGTGCACGCCTGACTCGCAATGGCATCCAGAGAGCATCTGGATGAGCTGTTGACAGCAGCATGGAGAAGTGGTCTGATTGGCACTCCTCTTCCTTGTCAAATAATCCTCAAATCTGTGGGAGGGGGATTAAAGAGACTGGTCTCGCAACGTCGACGACGGGAGACAGTCATGTGCTGTTCAGCCTGGACACAGGTTTCAGAAACGCGGCTGTCGCGTCGCGGCTGCGTCACGCGCGTCTGGCGTCTCTGTTGATATGAGACGCGACTTTCGCGTTGCTGTCTGCTGCGTTGGAGAAGAGAGACTTGGGAGAGAGTGGGCTGCTGGGCCCCACGCCTATGGGCGCGTGCTTCCTGCGTTTGACAAGACGCAGAAGCTTCGCTTCGGCGTTTGGCAAGTTGGTCTTTAGAGGGCTCAACTTGGGGAGTCTCGCGTTTGGGTCGCTAAACACGGACCTCTCGCACTGGACGAGGTGCGGGCAAGGCATCGGATCGTACGCTGCGTTCAACCCCAGTCAGAAAACCAACGGTTCCGACCGAGTGTTGACGCGCGCGTCTTCTCTGTCGACGCTCGGCATTCCGATTGCGTCGTGGAGGAAGAGAGAAGCCAAAACTTCCTGGTTTGTAGAACCAGGGGTGTTTGCCACGCGGGTCTCCTGAGAGACGCTGACGCGGGCGTTCTGTGCGACACGGTCGATCGCACCAGTAGATGTGCCGGGGACCACGCGGGCCTTCAGAGAGGCGTTGGCGCGTGTGTTCTGCGCGGCGCGGTTGATCGTAGCAGAGGAGTCTGAGGTTACGCGGGCCTTCGGAGAGGCGTTGGCGCGTGAACCAAACTTGGCACAGTAGGCAGCAGGAGCACCCGACAGAGCCTCAGATTGGGCTTCAGGGGGCTGTCCACTTGAGACCCTGCGGCAGACGCGGGTCTTTGGGCTCTTGGAGCCAGAAGAGAGGAACTCTTCATACTTCGCCTGGTCGAACTCGACGACGAGGGATTCGACCATTTCCCCTTACGGAGAACGTCATCTTGCACCACGGTGCGCTCGTCAGTAACGAAGGTAGTCCCCAGCGGAGTCGCCATCTCTTGTAGGTGCCGGAAAAGTTTGGTGGTCTGAGAAAGTGGTTTTAGCTGTAAAAAGATTTCCTTGATTCAAGCGAAACGATTACAACCAAAAGAACTACTCTTCCCTCTTTTCCAGTTACAAGGGAGGGAGGATGTCTGAATCTTCCCTTTGTTTAAAGCTGGGTTCTTCGTGTGGCGATGGAGAGTGAATCTTGTTCTCCGTTGACCAGATGACCGTCCTGGACCGTCGGGGGTCTTCTCTTCGGTTGGTAGAAAGAGTAACTCAGCTCCGTCTACCAAAACTCTCAAAGAGGAGGTAGGCGAAGAGCGGCTAGTACTCAGTAAGCTCGCTGAAGAGTCGTGCTTCTCTCTTGATGATCCTTCTGCCTGGATTCGATCGATTTTGATGATGCCCTATCTCAAAGCTCTCTCTCTTCAAAACTCTGATCTTCTGCCAAGCTTCGATCCTCTCAAGCCTCTATCCCTGTGTGTCTCTCCAAAAACTCCGCTCCTCTCTTTATAGCAAACAAGGCTATTTATAGGGATCTCAGGGGGTGAAGGTGCCTCCTGAAAACGCTCCCGAATGAGGGGCCACTACCCGCTACATGCGCGGTGACTGGCCCCGCAATCAGGGCAGTTGCAACTGAGACGCGGGCGTTGGGCCGAACGCGCCTTGAAGTTTGAGACGCGGGCGTCGAGCCAAACGCGCCTTGAAGTTTGAGACGCGGGCTTCGGGCCTTCACGTCTGGATGCTGAGGCGCGGGCGTCGGGCCGACGTGCCTTGATGCTGAGACGCGGGCTTCGAGCCGACGTGTCTGAATGTTGTGACGCGGGTGTAGAGCCAACGCGTCTTAATGCTGAGACGCGAGCATCGATTTCTCGCGTCTAGAGCTTGAGACTCTGCTTCCTTAATGGCTGGTCTGTTAGTCATTTTTAGACAGCCTACATAATAACATTGCTCTGTGACAATGAATAAGTTTTTAAAAACTGTCTCTGCCTTTAAACATTTGGCTTTGCCAACTGTGTCATTCATCGGCATATTTCCTTAATGGATCATCATAATGTCCTTTTGTGCAATCTGTTATGTAATTATTAGAAGGCTCGGTGATGGTGGTGTTATGATTGCGTGTCATTTATTTGCCATACCTGAAATTGAATTGAGACATGTACAAAATAAAAGCAAACTCTCTCAATAACAATAAAAAAATGTTAATTACAAGCATCTCACCATGATTTGGACTATTATGGTCATATGTTCATATATATAATGATATTCATTAGGCTTGAACTATTTATAGATTTTACACTGCCTAATGTAAGCTGCATTCAGAGATATTTGGGTCATCGTCTGAAACTACATGGCAATTCCCTTGAGAAGTAAGAATGCTCTTCTTACTAAGTTTCAACTATTCTTATTCACTTTTTTGTTTATGAGGAAAAGACTAGTTTCCATGTAATTGTGTAAAATGCCATTTGAAGGAAGTGTAAATCATATCATGGTGTTAGTATGGGCACACACGTGAAGTTATGTGGCTTTCTACATATGTGAGTTCAAAAAAGAAAAAAAAAGATGGGAGTCCTTGTGACAATGTTGGGCCCGTGAACTCTCATTGGATAGAAATGACTTTGCCTCCAGTCATGGTGTTGTTATAAGTATTGGTGAAGTTAAATTGCATTATATTCCTTTGTTAATTTGGCTTCAAATAAAAGGTCATGAATAGAGAAAAAATTGGTTGCTAATCATTCTAGTGTTTTTTGCATCTACTTTTTAGGCGCATCACAATTCTGAGAGAATTAAGACTTTAATTGATAAACCAAATAAGATATATAATTAATGACAAAATCAAAATTGGCTGAAGAGTATGAACAAGGTGGACCCTCACAACAAATCATCCTCAGTCATCAAAACCTTAGGAAGCCAAAATCCCAATGAGATCAAAAAGGAAGGGCCCTCGTTTCGACTGAAAGATCATAGTAAGCCTCATGCAATGAGGTTAAAGGAGAACATTTCCCATCTCAATTGGATTATCATTGGGTAAATCCCAATGATGAATCCTCACAACAAATCATCCTCAGTCACCAAACCCCTTAGAAAGCCAAGATCCAATGAGATCGAAAAGGAACCGCCCTCATCTCGACTGAAAGATCATAGGAAGCCTCATGCAATGAGGTTAAAGAACATTTTTTATCATTGGGTAAATCCCGAACAATGAGATTCAATGAGATTAAAACTCACGTCTTCATCATATTATTAGAGTTGCTAAAAAATAAAAGATTAAAAAAAAGTTTTATCTTATATTCACTACAAGAAAATTACTTGAAATGGTTGCGCTTGTTCTCCTAGATAGAGATTCTTAAGAAACAACAAAGTGATTTCAAGTTCTTGAATTCTCTTGTTGATTTTTACAGTTTTGCGATCTCTATAAAGAAGTAATCTTGTGACTAGTTATCCATGCCAACTAGAAAATTATAAAGGCAAATCAATTCTTGTCTACTTAACCATGATGTTCCACTTGGGCATGCGAGTGTAACCAATAGCAGATCAAGAAGCCATGTGGGTTGTTAAGACACCAATCCCTGATATGCTTTGCTACATAAGAAATTTACAACAACAACAACAACAAAGCCATTTGTCCCAGTATTTGGGGTAGGCTACATAAACCAAAAGAGAATTATGCCAGATCGGAAAAATGAATCAGCTTTCTCCACTCATTCCTATCGAGCAATATGCCTTCATTAAGACCTTTAGCCTCTATATCTGTCGTATCACCTCCATCCATGTTTTCTTCGGTCTCCCATACGCTCTTTTAACTTGCCCTAATTTGATACGCTCTATTCGACGGACTGGCGCATCTGCAGGTCTACGTCGCAATGACCAAACCATCGTAGGCGGTTTTCTCTCATTTTCTCTTTTATAGAGGCTACACTTATCTTAGTACGAATATCCTCATTTCTCACTTTATCTCTTCGTGTTACCACAAATTCAACGAAGCATGTGCATTTCTGCTACACTCATCTTCTGGTATGATATCTTTTTATATCCTAACATTCTGTGCCATATAACAAAGATGGCCTAATAGCAGTCCAATGAAACTTTCTCTTCAGTCATAATGGAATGTTTCGGTCGCATAAAACTCCTGTTGCGTTCCATCATTTCAACTAGCCGGCTTGGATCCTATGGTTGACATCACTATTGATCTCCCCCTCCTTTTACAGAAGAAATTTACACCTACAAAATTTTACACCTGAAGGGAAATCCATAACTTGTGTTATCTGAAAAGAAAGAGCATACAAGATATGAGTATTTTAGGAATCACTTGGGCAGTCAATGATAGTTGAATTTAGGATGTCCTTGTGCAAAAAAATACTGAAATTTTGAACTGATTAATTTGTTTTTTGGGAGGCTACACTACTCGGTTTTTTACATGAAAGATTAAACGTGGTAACGTCACCCAACCTCTTCTAATCCTCTTCAGCACGTCCTGCAAGAGGAGATGCAATTAGAACTATCGTCATTTCTCATGTACACGGTTCCCTAAATGAAGCAAACTCAATCAACGCCTCAAAGACAGTCATAGGAAGAAAAAAGAGATTCAAGGAGAAGCTTTCCCATCTTGATCGGATGATTATGGTAAGTTCTCTCACTGGGAGATTCAAGGAGATAAGTCCCCATCTCCATTGTAATATTTGACAGGCTATGTTTAAAGATGAAGAAAAGATTTTTTTTTTTTGAAAAGAACTAAGCTTTCACCTCTTACCAATGCAAAATTGTTGAAAGCTACTGACAATGTTCAAGTTTTTTTTTTATAGAAATATAGGCCTGGTGCCAGCAGGATTTGAACCTCAGACCTTTTACCACTCCAAAGAGGTTTTACCAATTTACAAGTTGTTATCAGAAGTTCAACTCTCCGCCTTGTCAAGTTTCTCTCTAGCCAACATAATCTCAACTCAAGCCTCCATATAGGGTCCTTCATTGAGTCATATTTGGCCCAGGTAGAAACCAAAAATGAATCAAATCTCGGCTTCCTTATCAAATCCTACCCAATTCAAGATAGTGCAAGCGGTGAAGAAGTCAAAACTGCAATCCCTTCAAATCAAAACAAAAAAGTTTAAACCAACGTATAAGTCACTCACGATGAATACAATTTTGGTGAATTATGTAGATTCCAATCCAAACACCAATTATCAATGTTTTCCCTACACCAAAATAAATAAATAAATAAACATGAGAATCAGCTTACACGCGTATGGTGGATTGTGCGCATAAATTGTTGGGGACATATGTTGAGACTTGCGGTAAAAGAAAGAAACAAAGACAGTGTTTGTGGTGGGTCATTGTTTGCTTGTAATAATACGTCCCTCAATGCATGCCTGCAAGACCGGGGATGCATGCACAGTGTAGAGGGATGTTACCATAGATGGCCCGATGAAGAAAGGATATTGGAGTATACGCCCAAACGTTGACCATCTATGTGCAATTAAGAATTCTAGTTGAGTTGGACTAGATTAAGTGTTTTGATGTGCCAAAGGAGTCTAGACAAAACCACCTGTACAACACACAAATAAGTCTAGTTTTTATTAACTTTATATGGTCTCTTCTTTGAATTGTAAATGATTACCTCATTATTCTGTAACTCTTCCCTTGTTAGCTTACCCCACAAACCTCCTAAGGACCCACTACCCATGTTGTGTGTATTTTCTCAAACAACTCCATGACACCATGTTGCCCACTCCCCATTACTGCATCAAACTCTTCACTCTCCAAGGGGATAAAAGGACCTTCAAGTTTTCGATAACAAAGGAGAGAATAAAAATATTTCGGAGCTCATATGATTCTCTGATAAAGGCCTCTCTGTTCTAAAATGTAGAGGGAATCTTACAGATTCACCCAAAACAAGCTTCTATCTGTTCTCCTATCCATTTTAACATATTAACTCCTTTAGGGAAGCAATATGCTTCTTGTTTGGTTGATTTCTAAAGGGGAAGAAACCACCAAGGACCATTCTATTCCGAACTTAGGATAAATAGATATAATTGAAATGATAGACCAAAGAAGTTTGAGAAGATGAGTGCCCCCTGGAGCTGACTGACTTACGATAAATAGATATAATTCAAATGATAGACCAAAGAAGTTTGAGAAGATGAGTGCCCCCGGAGCTGACTGAGATCTGGACCACTGCCTTCACTTCTCCAATTAAGATGACACTTGTTTGTAGCGAAACTTCTTTCTCCAGTCCATTGAAGTTTTTTGTTAGGGACAAGAAAAATGATTGTAGGTTTCTTAATGGTCACCACCTTGTCTCATCAAAGGCACCACAATTTTGCTAGTACACATATAGGAAATTATAACCGAAAGATGGAGGAGATATGTCCCACCGTGTATGCCAGAATAGTTGGCAGTTGGATTTGGAAACAGAGTCAAGGAATGGAAGCAGGTTTAGATTAGGAGCAGAGTTGGCATAACTACAGAGTTGAAACACGACATCAGAGTTTTCCCACTGTGGAAGATGCACGCCTGAAGTTGCAATGAGCAGCAACTGAAACTATTGTCGTTGCTCAGTAGAAGGCAACATGCTTGTCACCATTGCTCTAATAATGAGGCAGCCTCTGCGGTTTCTGTTGGTATTGGAGTAGAGGGGAGGAGATAGTGGGTAGTAAAGAGATTTATGTGAAAGTTAGTTAGAGGTTAGAGAGTATATTGGGATTATAAAGAGGTGGGATTAATGAGGCCCTTCATTTTAATGTGTAACTAATCCGGAATCCACTCATCTCCCTTCTCCATTTTGTAACTTTGAAAAATATGTTCCTTGGTGTTCATGGGAGTCAACTTGGTCGTTCTTCCCGTTGGCTCGCATTAATGTTTGTGGATACATAATGCATCAATGTACATGTCCTGAATTTAACAAGTTGTGTGCGAGACTTGCAACATAATTGACTCCAATCCTTTTAGAGCATGACCTAACGAGCCATGCTGAAATTAGACACAACTTGATTAATTTAGCTCAGTAGAATCTAACCATGCATATTCACTTTAATCCATATGAGTCTGTTCAAATAAGAAACTAGTGTATCTTTTTGCACTTCAATAACTACTATTATTTGTTCCAAAAAGTAAGCAAAATGCAACAAGGATATTGCCACTAGTCCCACGCACAAATTTCTCCAAGCACAGCTCGAGGCACTATTCGGAAAAGGAATATGTGATAATATGTATTAAGCTAAAAAGCCTACGAGAAGTGAATTATGTATAACATATTATATCTTAAATGTACATGCCAAGATTTGGTGAACGGCATGGACAGTAGCAGTAAAACATTATCCACAATCTTACGCATTAGTGAGTCGTAAACAAACATGACATATGTTCAAGACAAACTTCAGCATTGAAGACCGGCAAAGTTACGACATCAATAAAGTCAACACTAACAAACCTGGTTGACATTCCCACTATTATAGGTGTTTGTACGAATAAGCACATTTTTATCTATGGTTAGAAAATATCTATAGAATTAAGCCCTTGTGACTTGCTTAACGTCCATTTTCCATTATATAACATGTGCTTAAGCAAACGCAACTATAGTTGTCTAGACTCCAAATATGTAATACTTAAACTAGTCAGTCAGATAATATGCATTAGGAGTTCTGGATGGAGTTTTAAGGTATCATATTCAAAACTTATTCTAAGTAAATCATTTTTTTAATTAGGCAAAGCATCCAAGTTTTCTTTATGATTTTCATTAGTTACGCCAGTAAACCTAGCAAAGCTTACAAATCACATTGAAGACCCTATCCGAATTGTTTGTTTAAAGTTTTTAAGGTATCATATCTATTAACCTTGTTTAAAATTTTAAGTTTCTCTGTGGTATCAATATCTTTTAGGCTTTCTAGTCAATTGCTCATTCTGCTTTCTTGATTTGTTTCACAGTTTCCTAATTTCTAGGACTCCAAAAGCTAAAGATTTGAGTGAACAAAACAAGGATCTTATTAGATCAAGAAGATATCAAAAAAAAAAAAAATCTTTCGAGACAGGCCTGTAGGGTTACATCATATGGAGAAGAAAAACTACAAAGGGGGAGGGAGACACCTCAAAGAAAGAAGCTTCCATTGTGGGGAATGAAGCTCCCAAAGGAGAAAAGGTGTGTTACGGGAAAAGCAAGTGTTGAATGCCTTCTTCCGTCTGTGTAAACAATGAAAAAGAGAAGATGATGAGAGAGAAAGAAGTACACACAAAGACATAATACTTACATGGAAACCTCTTATGAAAGCGAAAAACCACGGGGCCTAGCCCAACCAATCTTCCACTATAATAATAGTAGGTACAACTTGCACCTTTTTTCTCTTCTCTAGCTACTCTAGAGATAACTAGCATACAAGTTTTTCACCAAGGAGGTGGATTGCAAGAACATGCTCACCGACACAAGCCAATGGAACACCTTCATCACCCCACCAAAAGGTATTCTCCTTTGCTTGAACTCGTGACCTGCTATATTGGATGGTTGCTTGAAAGTAGAACAAAGTGGATTTGAATGGATTTGCTTGCTTTAGGGTGATTTGAGGGTGAGCCAAGGTCTCTCTATTTATAGGCACCAACATTATCTTTGGTCTGGCATTTCCTTCAATGCAAATGTCCTTCTTAAGGCCTTTCATCTCTCAGGACTTTTCATCTACCGATGAAGTTAATTAACAATTCGTTTTCCATGAGGCTTCACGTCTACCAAAGAGGGTCATCATCTCCAGGAAGGAATTTTTTGACTTTGGCTTAACCTCATAAGGAGGGATGCAAAGTATTGAGAGATGTGGACCTCTTTGAAAATGATTGCTAATGAACTTCACAAGGAGATGAGTCTTGCGAGATGTAAGGTCTTGATAAGATTACGATATATTTGCATTGCATGAGATGGAAGACCAAAGGTCATGGTGGTACATATAAATAGTGTCCCAACTGCTCTCAAATAATCTAAATCCATCCAACCACTTCACTCCACCCTTAACATCCATCCAAGTAACGGTTGAGGAGTTCAAAGTAAGGAGAGTACCTTTTAATGGAGTGGTGAAGGTGTTCCATTGATTTGTGTGTTAGTTTGTTCCTTCGGTAAGCCACCTCCTTGGTGAACTTTGTGCTTGTTATCCTCTAGTGTAGTTAGAGAAGAGAAAAGGTGCAAGTTATTAAAGTCCTTGCCACTATACCAAAACTCTAAAATTAAGGTGAGAGTTGAGGTATTTATATTTTAACACGCCCCTGCAGGTGAGCAACCTTTTTATGGGTCGAAACTTGGACTTTTGCGCAACGATATTCTTTTTCTTAAATCTATTTTTTGAAATGTGCGCCCAGTAAAAGTTGAACCTGGGTTGCTCTGATACTATATTAAAGTCCCTGCCATTGCACTAAAACTCCGAGTTAAGGTGATGGTTGGGGTATTTATATTTTAACATAAGTTATAATTATACTATTGTTATAGCGGAAGATTTGTTGGGCTAGGCCTGTGGGTTTTCACTCTCACATGAGGTTTTCCACGTAAAAGATATTGTGTGTTTATTTCACTTTCATCTTCTTTCTTTTCACTGTTTACGCATAGACGGGAGAAGGTACACGCACTTGCTTGTCCCATAACAAAAGGACTCAGAAAGAAGAGGATTATTACCATATGATCCTACTTTGTCGTCTTGCCGGGCAATCACAAGATTCACAACAAGCTTCCACGAACAGTGAATAGCCTTTGGCGTTTTGGACTCGAGTTGTTGCATAACGAGGTTGTGTGCCTTTGCATTTTTACTTGTAAATCCACTCACCGATGGTGGATGGGGAGATTTGAACCCATGACTTTTACAAGGGAAGAAAGTGTCATTACACCTCACCTAAGTCAGTTGGTAAATCAAGAAGATATCCATGTAAAATATATTTGAACTCTTGTCATGAAGCCTCTTTAAGACAACCATATGTACCATTTGAGCTGTTGTAGTAAAAGCCTATGTATATAAAAATCCCCTCGCCCACAGGTAGAGAGAGTCGAACCCACAAACTTTCATGTAGGAAGTATTGCTTGAGCCACGCTCAGTCGAAAATCAAGAAGATATTCATGTGAACCATAGTTGAACACTTGTAATAAAGCCTTTTTAAGAGAAAAATTGAAATAAAGTCTAGAAACTATAAAAAGACCCTTGAGAGAACTAAAATTAAACATGACCTGAATGTTCCTACCATTTCTATCTCTGAGCCAACATCAGTTTTAGATGGGTATGTTATGCATACATCAAAACACCAAGGATTTGGCGTATCTATCATCGACATAATTATGAATCTAACTAGTACTTTGAGATTTGAATTGATCTAATACGTGTATGTAAAAAACATAATTAATATTAACTATTGTAATCCATTCATACCAACGATCGTTTCATATTGGTGAAGCGTGATTAAGTATTTTATTGCTGATTTTCATGCGTGTTTCACATCAATTTAGTATCAGAGTAAGAAAACAGAGAAAAATCATGTTTATTCACAAGTAATCAAGAGGTACAATTTCAAGCTATGAATATTTATTTAGAAGTTTGATACATCTCTGATTTCTTATCAACCTTCATTGTCCATATAAATTGTGAGAGTGTGAAATTGCTTTGCTTTGTAATTTCAAAAGCTTTTTTTATTGATCATTGAATCTGATAACATGCAAAACATTAAGTATAAAGTTGGTAACTTGATATTTGAAATAGATCAAACAATTACATGCTAAAGAAACATCATTGATATTAACTGTTTTAATCTGATCCTACTGACGATCATTCTTGTTAGTGAAATATTTTATTTGAAATATTTTATTTTTAGTTTCCACACACGTACACGTTTCATATCAGTTTGGTATTAGAGCAAGTTAGGTAGGATTTGCCTAATTAGTCCATATTTATTTGTTTTATCGCATTTAGTTTAAATTTTTATCAAAAACAAAATAAAAATTAGAAAACATTGAAACATAAGCATTTTCTTGAAATTTCATACGATTGGTGTCTAACAAAGGAAGGGTACTCAACGTGATTCTATAATTAAGAAACGTCAAGTGCAAAAAATTTTCCACCTGAATTACGCCGACCTGACCAATTGGACTGGTAAAATTAGAGCTTGACTGACCACACAATTTTAGAAAATAGATAATTTGAAAACCAAACAAAAATTTCAAAATTCAAAACCCAAAATAAAAAAATAGTTAGCTTTTGTATTCATATTAGGATTCATGCATTGCATGCCCATCCTTAGTGATCACTTATATCTGTTAGGAGAGTCTAACAAATCCCATACCACCCCAATGGATTACTGATAACTTGCTGCACTGATCGCTGAGATGAATACCAAGTTAGATATTCTTAAGAAATTTGAAGAGAGAATGGACAAACGTGACGAAAAACTGGATAAATACTGGTTGACATGGAGTCCCCCATTGCTGGATAAAATTCAACCCCGTCGCGAAACAACATCATGATAACAATGATAACTAATCCAATAAGTCTAGTACCCAAACCCCCTCACATATGATGACATCAAAGGCAAGAGTCTTGAATGGGATAACAAAATAAGGGCCTCGAGTTTCCTAAAGTTAGTTTCACAATTAAGTTCTATAAACGTCAAAGTTATGGACATATAGTTGACAAATGCACCAATCTCTTTAAGGTTGTCATCACTAATGGAGTTTCCATTGCAGCCTCTGAGTCAAATAGCATTGTTCCTTCGGTAGTTACTCTCGTGATACCAGAGATTAGTGATGTCCCAAATAAGTCTCAAGACAAACCACCACCAATATGTGATACTCAACCCGAAATTGAATCTGATTCTGATGAGTTTACATATCATTTAATACATAGACTCTGACTTTAATGATGACATAAATGATGACCTCATTGACGACCCAGACGAAAAAGCATTAGGTGATGATATTGTAGAGTCTAGTACTCTAATTTTCCTCGAGGTCACTCCAATGATTATGAAGATTACCGATCTCTCCCCTAAAGATAATATTCTGATTCCTCTAGAAGTCACCACTGTGATTACAGAGTTTGTTGATGTCTTTCTTAAAAATATTACACCCAACTGCATTAGAGACACACATTTGACTCACTTACCCATTTGGCATTGCATTTTCACAATTAGAAGACAAACTGTAGTCATTATGGATAATGAAAACTGCACTAATGCAGTGTTCTTTGAGGCATTCGAAAATGATGGATTAAAGTCGTTACCCATTTCACCCGTTTATGGTACATGACTCAAATCTATAACCATAGGAGTTCAATAACTGTGTTTAATTCTCATCGATTTTCATCTCTATCTTTGAAGAACTATGTGGCATATATTAGGAACTAAGTTTAAGTTCTCTACTGCTTTTCAACTCCAAATCTATTGTCAAACTAAAGTTGTTCATGAGTCTGCATTATCATTTGCATTATCTTTTGCATCACATCACAAATTACATAAGGAAATGGATAAAACTGCTCAAAACAATGCCCACTACAAGTTACGAATTGACATTAGAGAATTGTTTAAAACTTTTAATGTTGGTAACGTTGTTTTGCATGCTTATAGAACTGACCCATTTCAAATTTTAAAGAAACTAAAAGTTATCATGCTTATGTTATAAATCTTCTTTAAAAATTTGGTATCAGTTTAATTTTCAATATTAAAGATCTAGTGAATTATAATTGTATTGATTTTAACCCTAGCAACTTTTTTATTGATGAGTCATCCCATGAGCTTATTTTTGAGAGACCTTTCATTCTCAATTCTATATATTTTACCCAATACAGTAGATCAGATTAATAAAATTTTGGATGAAGTTATCACGACTTGTAAATATTTGGTTCGACGGAAAGGAATAGCACCGACTGATACATGTTGAAAGACCAAAGTGTACTACAACAGATTGATCCCAACAAGCTAAAGCAAGGTGAGGTTACTTCTATGTCGGACTCGACGAAGTCGAGAACTCTCCAACTCGGGGTGTATGATGCGGACATCAAGACACCAATGATTTGACGTATCTATCATCATTGGAGAATACACGTCACCTCAACATGGATTCAGTAGTTCTAGAAGTACTAAGATTATTAGTTTCTATTTCTTATATTTTTGTTTTTAGTAATTAGAGTTGTAGAATTACTAGTTTTCTTTTCATGTATTTTCTCTTTCTTTTAAATTTTAATTTTTTAGGACTAGTATTTCTATTTCAATTATAATTGAGTACAATTTTGTTTGGTCTATAAAAGACCCATCATGTATTCAATTTTAAACAATGAATGATATCAATGAAGTTATGAAAATTCTTCAAAATTGTGTGTGAGTGATATTCTCTCTCAATTTCTCTATAAGTGGTGAGAAGCTCTAGGAAATTCTAGTTTAAAGCGTGAAACTCTAACTAACCCCAATTAGATTGTGAAGCCTTAATTGTTTCTCTTATTTAGAAACCTTAATGTCTAAATAATACCTCTTTCTCTCTCTCTTCACAAATTTCTTTTTCTCTACAAAAAATTCTCTCTTCTCAATTACCAAACAACCTAACAATTTCCTCAAGGCCTTCTCCCTCTCATCTGCTACAGTATTCGCCCCACTGCTACAGTGCTCGACAGACCCGTTAAGCATTGCACGATTCATTCTCGGACCCTATCTCTCTCATGCAGTGTTCAAATCACACACTTTTGAAGCATTAGGTTCATGAAGTAAAGAGGTACACAACTACAACAATTTAGAACATGTTTCATACACAATTCACAAGTTTTCAGATGTACAATTCTAATATACAGTCTTTATTTACAAGTCTAGATACTTATCGCCATTCTATTATCTGTTCTGAACTCCTGTCCATTTTAAATGCGAGAGTGTGAATCTGTTTCTCCTTTGTAGTTGCATGGTTTCTTTATTGAACGTAGAATCTGTTATTTGCATAATTATGAATCTAATCAGTATTTTGAGATTAGAATTGATCTAATACATGCATGTAAAAGAAACATAATTAATATTAACCGTTTTAATCCGTTTATACCAACGATCGTTCCATGTTGGTGAAGCGTGATTGAGTGTTTTATTATTGCTTTTCATACAAGCATACACGTTTCACAATAATATGATTTGGTCAACCCAAATGTAATCCAAACAAACCTAATTGTTCGCAATAAAAAAATTCTCAAAGAGGAGGGTGAGTCCTCTCTTATATAGCTAGTTATCAATGGCTTCCGAAAAAACACCCTACGACTTTGTTGATAATGTTACAAACTTGTTACAAGTGTATTTTGCTCTGTATCCTCCAAGTGACCTTGTAAAATAAGCCGTTAAGTGATAATGTGATCTCACATGTACTATCTGAAAGTTCTCCTATAAGATTAGACTATTTTGAACAAAATGACGGTCTATCTTGATGTGTTTATTCGTGGATTAGCAATATCTGACTTGATTATCACATTTCAAAGTCATGGGATTTGGATTCTCCCAATAACTAGTACATGGAGAATCAAGGATTTGCCTAACTACACTAACTGCATACAAGATATCTAGTCTCGTAAATGGAAGATGAGTTAATTTCCAACTAACCTCGTGTACCGACTGGGTAAGCAATTGCCTTATTTATTTGCTGCCAACTTTGTATTGGTGTGTCTACTTGGTTGCATCACCATATCCTTATTTCACTCAGCAAATCAAGAGTGGGTTAGCACCCGCATCAACTTTCACCCGCTTTTCTACTCCGCATCAGGTTAAAGTGTAGCGGTAGTAACCACTATGCTAAAGCGGCCACTAAAAGCGCTATATTTAGAATATTGTTCCCAGGAGAATGAGGAACAAGTTCCAATGATGTAAAGCAAGCATTTCCTCATCCATTGCAATCCATAATTAGATATTGCTTCTCTAACAATCTTAGGTTTATAAATAGTCTAAATAGGTGATGAAAGGACAAACATGAGGCAGAAAGATTCTCATAAGAAACAAAGTTAGAGGTGGGATGAGAAGTACAAGCTTATTTACCTTTGTAATGCAATAGGAGGATCTGACTCTTATTGGACTATAGGACTTGGAGATAAAAAATTGATTGACCAAAGCGTTTAAATCTATAGTCTGAAACGTTTTCTGTCTGTGTTTAGGTTTGCAAGTTAGGAACCGACTATAGAGGATAGAATAGCGTCTGAAAATTAGAAATAGATGGATGGAGGAGCAAAGGAACTGTAATGTGACGAAGATGTTACCAAGACTGTGAACCAAAAATAATATGGTGTTTAATTAAAAAGGAGCATCAACACTAGTAGTAAAGGATCTATTGAGAATAGGACTGTAACAACAACAATATCTTTTTCGAGTATAAGTATAATAGAGGAAAATACACTGATTGCACAAGGACAAAGTTATCAGTCATGGAGTCACTTCAATGGACAAGGCTGTAAGTATGACTGAGTCAAGTTTAGATCTTGTCTTGTCTGGATTGTGGAATGGTCATACCCTTTCGGAGGCTCGACTTCCGGATGGAAAGGATGCGATGTATCTGCGTTACTGTCTCTGGATGGTGACTCCATCTCTGAGCATATAGACGTTGAACTCCGGTGAAGTCAGAACCTCAACTCTGGAGATCGACTGGTTCGTTTGGATAGTTGCCTGATTTGGAGGGGGTGAGCCGAGAGGAGCCCGAAGGCAGATGCTTGTGTCTACTGTCCTCGAGTGTGGACCTCCTATCTTGAAACACACAAGCAGAAGATTCTGAGTGAGGGAAGCCCTCATCTACGTAACTGGTTAGGCAGCTGTTCAAATGGGGATGAGCCTTCCCGGAGGACAGTTGCCCAATTGAGGATAAGTTTTAGGAACCCAAAAATGGGTACTTGTCCTATGATTCTCGAGTGGGGGCTTCCCTCGAAACACACAAATAAAGGCAGTAGCCCAATTGAGGATGGACTTTCCAGGCGGTAGTTACCCGATTAGGGATGAGCCAAGCAGTTGCCTGGTTTGGGATGAGCATTTTGAACAGTAGTTGCCCAACCAGATATGAGCCTTGAGGGCAGTTGCCTAATTGGGGTTGAACTTTACGGAGGACAGTTACCCAATCAGGGATGAGCCTGAGAGTGCTTGGAGGCAGATGCTTATGTTATCGTTTTCAAGTGGGGTTTCCTCAGAAATACAATCATAGGTCTTCGGAGAGAGAGGAGCTTGTAGGCTGGCCGCATGAGAGCCGATGAGCAAGTTCCATGAATCTTGAGAAGGATGTAAGAAAGTGATTAAGAATCGGAACATAATTTTATTAAATGATTTTAATAAAATACATGAAAGTGGAATGGGATAAGGGGGTATTATTTACTAGAGGAACTTTCATGTTCTTGTCTGTAGGGTTGGTGTTAGTCAACCACCTTGTACCGACTGACCATGTGTATCGGTCGAGTTGGAGATGGAGTTATTTGCTGTCTTTCTGTCTCGGACGCGACTCCGAGTGTAATAATGTATTCTCAAAAATATCCTTGCTGGACAAGATCTTCAAGATATTGTGGAGAGACTGACATTAGGAAGTCTGGTATCCCTTGCAATCATGGAAAGAGCAGTAATCCTTCACTCGGGACAGGCATGATCATGTTGCTTCGGTTCCAGATACTTCACCCAAGGTTGACACTGGCTTCGAAGATGTCTGGATCGGGAGCTTCAGTGCGGGTGAAGTTGTCTTCCACTCGATAAGCTCGTAGTGGACTCTGTTAGGGGTTCGGAAATGATTGCTTCTTGAAAGCACCTCGTCCGCGACCCTGGTTGTCAACGAAGTGGCCTCCGTGATGCAGCTTCAGTTTTTCTTTGTCGTCATTGCGGTTGAGAGATTGGTTGGTAGAACTTTTCTCCTCTAAATGGATGTATGGTTGGGCTTAGCACAGGACCTCGCTCCAATGGGTGACATTATACTTCATCAGATGTTTGTACAACGGGTGAGTGACCCGTAGTCCGCTGATGAATGCGAAAGCGGAGACATCTTTGTTGTAGTTATGTACTTTGGTTAGTTGACTCTGAAAGTAGCCAACACACGTCTTGAGTCTGTCAGAGGGTCTCATCTTGACGGAGAGGTGGTGATTGTTGTCTGCTTGAACTCCTAGCGAGAGTATTGCGAAAGGAACAACTTGGTGAGATATTTGAAGTTGTGGATCGACCGTGATGAAAGAGAGTAAAACCAATCAGAAGCTACTCCCTTTAAGCTGGAAGGGAAGATCCGACACAAGATGGGGCCGTTCCGAGCATAGATCACTATCTTGTTCTGATTTTGGCGGAGGTCCTGAATTGGATCATTCTGACCGGAGTGGCAGTCAGAGGTTGGAATCGTGTACTTCTTGGGAAATTCACATTCCAATATGCCTTCGGAGAAGGGGGAGTTAGATGCATCGGTGGTGATGGCTCTGAGTCTGCCGTGGTGTGGCACCCCACTTCCTTGACTCGCTTCTATATAAGTTTGTCGAGATCTCGGACGCATACGAATTCCTCGGTCTTCCTCCTAGTATGATCATGATGATCTCTGTACGGAGATGAGACGAATCTGATTCGCCATCGGATTTCTCGGAAGGAGAAGGGGAGGTTGTTCTGCGACACCTCCGGCTTTGTGTGTGCTCACCATCTTCGGTTTTCGTATCAGCAGGCCCATCTGTTAGTGAAAGCGGCCCATTGGTATTTTGGAGGCGAGCGGTTGGTCGTTAAGTGCTTCAATTCCTCCCGCTCGCGGGCCGAATTCTCTCGATTGAGCTCCAGTTTGTGGTCGAATAGATCTTGCTGCTTTGCTATTGCCTCTTTCATGCCAGCGATCATTTGGAGAGTTGGCCCTCATACGGCGATGGTGGGTGGGCGTCTCCGGCCGTCCCTTGGGAGGATACGGAGGCAGGCTCTTCTATGACAGGGCTGAGGCTGCTCAGGGGGATGATGCCCCAATGGTGGCAATGGATTTTGCCTTTGGAGGTGGCCCCTTGCCGGTGGTCGACTGCTTTTTCGGGGGCCATGGCTTTTGGAGGATTTTTAGGAAGAGTTTGGTAGGGGAGAAATCCGAGTGTAGTGACTCAAGTCTCAATGAAAACACAAGTTTATGGTGGAGATTTTTCGCTACAAGTAATTGGATGGTCAATCCTCACCACAAACGAGAATGAGAATGGGGAATGAATGAGCGTAAGTAAAACACAACACAAAAGAACATAAGGGATTTTACGTTAAAACTCTTAACTAAGAAAAACCACGGGGAGGAGGAATTTCACTATAATTATCAGTTTACGGAATTACAGGAAGGTTTTTGCCAGAGTCATCGTGCTGGGCTTGACCGAAAAGGTCTCCATTTCTCCCTGGAAGGGTGTACTTATGCTTCTGATTTGTGTACATGGAGGCGGATTGTACGGGCATGATCTTCATAACTGCATGATCAAAACATGTTTTCTTGTAACGACCGCGATTACAAACGCTGGATTGTTGGGACTGCATATAGGAAAATCCGTCACTGCCCATAATTGCCCGCGTTGAATGGCGTTACACGTTATGAACGTGGAAAATAATGAGGTTTCATAACTGACAGAGATTAAGGGTGATCTGTCGTTGGAGTCTCGGTCGCGGGGTTGGAGGTCATGGAGCGAGAGAGATCCCAGGAATGTAAAGACCTTGGAATGACGAAAGGCGGCCCGGGATAGAAGGGTCTTCGGGAAGAAGGATGATCTCGGGAAGTCGAATGCGGCGGAGGCTGACTATGGCAGAAGCCATCTTCGGGAAGCTAAATGTGGCGGAAGATCTGAGTTGGACTCCGGGGAATGTGGATTCCTTGGTGGAAGTTGCTCGGTATCAGGGACACATGTCGTTATCATAATGAGGGTCAAATTTTGACTACTACACAAGCACAAGAATGAATTAAATACCTAGACAAAAAAATCAAAATGTAATGTAAACATACCTTTTGTTATATAATTATAAGTATTATTAGGTGAAGATGAGTAAAAAAATTTTGAAAGCATTAAACTTATGGAAAAAGTTATTTCTTTGAACTAGTTATGAATATTTCTGCAAATAACATATTCTTTTCATATTATTGCAATATTGTACAATGCAAGATATATTTCACTGAACCTTTGCTTAGATTTTAGCAATTATGAACATGACTATATCTAGATTTAACAATTTGTAAGTTTTTAAAGTTGTTGGTACGAGAAACCCTGGAACTCGGCACCATATTGCTGAAACTAGAACTTTAGAAGAGGGTCCACTAGCAACACAGAAATTGAGATTTAAAACCTTGATCACAAAGACACAATTAATAACCACCAATGCAGTTGATGTGTATGCTCCCCAGTCTACCGCTATAGGAGAAATCATGTTTCCATAAGATAGCATGAAAGTAACACCATTCATCACAGAGAGACTTTTTCTTTGAAATAAAAGCATAAAATGTTATAGCATCAGCAATACCTGTGTAGTGATGCTCACATATTAATAGTTAAAAGTGTCCTCATATATCAACTACCATAATGAAAGATAGTATACCTCTCATATCGCACAAGCAGATGAATCTGGGCATTATTATGTTTTATGCTTGGAAATCCAAAGTTAATGGAATGTCCTGGTGTTTTTATGATCTGTAATCAGAAAGAATAAATATTTGAATGCATGCTTCAGAGCCTTATATTGGATGCCACTGTTTAAGAATTGTGAATATCAATGCAAAAGTTCTGGGAGTTTTCATGTTTGCGTACTTTTGTGATTGCATTCAAGGTTGTTGCTAATTCATGGTATCCTATTACTGAGAATAATATCATATGGTGCTATGTGTTATGAGTCAACCCAGAAATTTTATCTAATTGTTATGTTGTTACTTATTCTGTAATTGATGCTTAATGTAATTCATTGTTTTCTTCTTTAATAATCTTGTCTCCTATCAGTTATGAGTTCAATTATATTGTTAGGTGTATGTGATTCCTTGACCCTTTAATGTTTCTAAATCTTATTTTTTACAACATTATCTATATTAATTACTTTTGGGCTAAACTTGCAGACGAACGAACTCTATCAGTTAGCAGCAGTGGCTTTTTGCTTATTGTTGGCCTGGGTTAGTTGATGCCTACTTGTCTACTTTTTTATCTTCATGTCAAGGAAAAATAATTTTGCATCTAGGGAATAATATGTTAATTATTATTGATTTCATGCATAAATTTTATGTTTTTATCCTTGTTGATTAACATTTATATAGATTAACATCACTATAAATCTGAAGGCAAATGTTTAAAACTTTTGTAGCATTTTGCCCTTCTTTACTGAAAATTGATCAAATAACTCCCTAAACTTTATAGTAAACCACTCAAAACTTCACCTTTTATTAAATTAAATTTGACTAGCTTAAAAATATTTCTCAAATTTTGAGGTATACCTTACAGATAAAGTGCTAAAACATTGTTATAGAACGTGTCTCGGACTCAACTTTTATTTATTCTTCTACTATACCGGGCTCTTTAATCGAGACAAATGTGAGTTTTGGTGTCCAAGATCAGGCTCATTTATAGAATTTGTTGCTCGAGCTTGTTTAGGATTACATGAAGCTTGCTTTAGCTTGAATTAATTAAAAGGTCGGACCAGGGGTATGTAAGCTTTTTGTATCTCAATTTTTCTTCAAGCCAAAAAAGATGGGTTTGCAAGCTAATTTCGGCCAATCTTAATAAAAGACGGTAAGCAATGGAAGAAAGAATATTAAAGGCATACTTTTGTTATAGCTTATAATCACCAATCCTTCTGGTAAGTCCAGTTTTGATCATCGCATTAGTATATAACTGTTGAGGTGCAAAAAATTTCAAATACACAAACTTCTTCTTGTTTTTTTTTTTTAACTATTGCATGGGCGCACAATTTTAAGTTTAAATAAATTGAATTGGGTATAACTTGAGTTAATTCACAAAGTCAAAATTGATCAAAATGGGTCTTCTCCTAATAACACAAGCTAACCTGTGCGCCCCAGAAATAGATAGTTTATGTGCAACTATTCTGGGAGCTTGATGCATATGACGTGTCACATGTGATAATATATACTAGTTTTGGGATATTTCCAAAGATTTAAGTTGATAATAGAATGGGTCTATAATTGTCCCGATCAAATAAAAACCAGTCAAAACTAGAGAACCTAATTCATATTCCCCAAGTAGGCTAATGGGAGCTAGACCAGAGTATGTCTGCATAAAGCAAAACTCGATCGATCATTTAATTGGACTCTCTTGATCCATATATTCAATCCTATCCAAGCCCCTTGAATTCAGTTGGAACCTAGTTTATTGAGCATCATTCTGGTTTCTTATTCACCCGGCAACCTGCAATAATATTGTTGCATCCCTATCACAACAATCTGCTAAACTCTTAGCTACCCCGTTATCTACTCAACCATAAAATCAAAACTAAATTCTACCTGCCTCCATAATCTTCTTCACCCTCTAATATTCTCTCCAACAACCCCATGATTTCATGCGCACAAAATCAGCCCCAGTGTTATCCAATAGCAACTAATGGCTTAACTGCCCCAACACCCATGTGCTCTACATGTTAGCAGCCATCTCCGATAAATAGCTCATCTCTCTTAACCTCCTGAAGGCGGGACCCATGACCCCTCTTCTCCATCAAATACTATCCCATAGAACTTTTTTTCCTTCTTCTTAAGGCGCACACAGCCTGCAACCCCTTAACTCAGTCCATCAAAAACACATTTGTCTCCTCATCACATCAACAAGAGAGTTATCATCAACAAAAAAGTTATTGTTCTCACTTACAGTTCCGAATCCAAGTACGAGTTCTCGACATTATAGTGGTTTTATACCTTAAGGCTAAGGTATTCGACCATCTCTGTTTCAAAGCCACCGGAGAGACATGCATCGCCAAAACCATTGCTCACAACTGGTGCATGAGTTCATGGGAGAAAGTTACGTCTCAACCCTATCATTGAGCACTTAAGCTCAGATTTTACCGAGCAGTTTAGGCTCAAAAGTTTCTCGAGCAGTTACACTTATTTCTATTGAGCACTTAAGCTCAGATTTTACCGAGCAGTTGGGCTCAAAAGTTTCTTCAGCAGTTACACTCATTAATAACGAGCAGTTAAGCTCAATTTTACTCGAGGAGTTGCACTCTTTCCTATCGAGCAGTTAAGCTCATCCGTGGAGGAGTCAAGCTTATCATTTCACCAAGCTTTCAGGCTTGAAAATCCTTAGTGTTCTTTGATATTTGAAATATTAAACGTCATTCATGGATTCAATTTCATAACATGTTAGGCTTCCAATTTGGTATAGAACATGCTATTCATATCAGCATGCCTGAAGATATACCTCAGTCGAGACAGATTCCTCTGTAAATCAACTTTTCATGACTTCCAGTTTCAGTTGAATCTCAATATTATAGTGGGATATCGAGTCAAAAATGGTACACTTGCAAATTTGTATGAACAACAACCCTACTTGCAAATCTGACACTTTACAGTATGTTTCAGTCCTCTTTCTCAAAAAATCCCATTGAACAAGATGCCCTATGATTCGTGTGAAGTCTTATTTTTCAAGACTTCTAGTTTCAGTGTAATCCGAATATTGTAAGTGAAATCTAGAGAGGAAATACCACAGACTTTTAAAAATCTGTATAAAACAGAAATTCTTCCAGCAAACCTGATACTTTACAATCAGTTTCAGTTTTGCATTCTCGGTGATCCTATCACATAATATATCATTAGATTTCTATTGAAGTCTAGTTTCCAAGGGTTCTACTCACTGTAATCCGAATATTGCAGTGGAATCTAGAGACGAAATACTACAGATTTGTAAATCTGTATAAAGCAGAAATTCTTCCAGCAAATCGATACTTTACGACCAGTTTCAGTCTTTCATTCTCCGAGAAGTCCTACCAAATAATATATCATTGGATTCCTATTGAAATCAAGTTTCCAAGGCTTCTAGTTTCAGTGTAATCCAAATACTTTAGTTGGATATAGTGCTAAAATACCACGGACGAGTGAATCTGCAAAAACAGAAATATTTTATACAAACCTGAAAATTCAGTCTGGTTCAGTACTGTATTTTTCCAAAAAGTCCAATTGAATTATATACCTCCGAATTTGTATCGAAGTCTATTTTCTAAATCTCTCAGTTTCGGTCTAATCTGAATTCTGTAACAGGAGAAAGAGCCAAAATACTATAGAGTGCGCAGACATTTAGACGGCAGAATTCCTGCTATAATTTTTTATCAAAAACCTATGAAATCGGATCAGCGAACAATATTCTCCAGTCCACAGCCGAAGGCCTTCACCGATTAGCTTTGCTTAGTCCCATCATTGAGTCATGCCTACTTGCATTCCACATTGCCGGTCCTGTGTCTAACGTGTGTGTGCCACGTTCATTGACAACTCTTCATAGCTCATGCTTTCTGTAGGTGCTCACCATCTTCTACATGAGACGGCGGCAGTCCATTAAATCTGCACCCTCTACTACATCCCTTCTTTTTTCTGATCAATAGTAGTATTCTCTGATGTCACCCTGGTTTTAACTCCAACATAACTTTGACGAACTAGAATGTTTCCTTTGTTGTGATTTGAGCTGTGCGGTGAGTGACGCCAAGGTTCACTCCCCATCCTCTTGGATCCCAACCTGAGGAAATAGTTCTTTTTCGCTTTTTCTTGTAGAGACTTTATGTGAAACCACTCGGTATAAAGTCGACATTCATACCATCTCTACGATTTACAAAAGGAAGCTTAAAGCAAGGGTCAAATATGTTGTCAAAACAATCTTCTGCATTATAAAGAGAAATTCATCAAACATGATGCTCTCTTCAATATTTATAAAATCTAGTCTCAAATAGACCACCAAATCCATACACTACATTAAATGGCAAAATGAATTACCAAGTTAGAAAATAGACCCTCAATTCTATAAACCGAGAAAATAGCAAACCAGGCATCTGTGTTTACAAATTGCCTAGGATTCTAAAATTGATCTCCAAAGTCCATGAATTGTTGAATCCCAAAAATTGATTATCAGACCCAGAATCATCAAAATTCTAAATGGTTACCAAGTCTTTTAATTGGTGAAAACTCCAATTTCAAATAGGATGATGACTTGAGCGAACCCCAAACTCTATGTTTTAAAGACCATCATGTCGCTAAGCTGACCATCACATCGCTAAACTAAACCAAAATCTCAAGTTCCGCTATCACATCGCTGAGCTGAACCAAAATCTCAAGTTCGACTGTCACGTTACTAAACTAAATTCAAAATTTCTAGTTTGACCATCACATGCTAAACTGAACCAAAATCTCAAGTTCGACCGTCACGTTACTAAACTGAATCCAAAATCTTAAGTTTGAACATCACATGCTAGACTGAACCAAAATCTCAAGTTCGACCATCAAGTCGCTAAACTGAACCCAAAATCTCAAGTTCGACGATCACCTGACTAAACTGAACTCAAATCTGAAGTTCGACCATCACGTCGCTAAACTGAACCCAATTCTCAAGTTCGACCATCACGTTAGCAAGCTGAACTCAAATCTTAATGTTGGCCATCACATCGCTAAATTGAACCTAAATCTCATAATTGACTTTCACGTCACTAAACTAAAACCAAATCCAAATTCGACCACCGCATCACTAAACTAAAATCGAATTCAAATTTCGACCACCATGTCACCAAACTAAACCGAAATTCTCAAATTCAACTAGTACTAAACTGAAACTTTTCCAAAATTACAAGGCAACCATTCTATTTTGGTAGGAAAGCCCTCTCCCTATCAGAAACAACAAAAATATTCTATCTGTAGGAGAGTCCTCTTCCTTTCGATTATTCCAAAATATTTTCAGGTGGAAAAGTCCTCTCTGCCAGAATTTGACAAAACCTATTTTGATGTAAAAGTCCTCTCCACATCAAAAAAATCACAAATCATTATTCGAAAAGTCCTCTTCCTATTAGAAAAATCTCTATTTACAAAAGTTTCAAAATCCTTTTCAAGTTAAAAAGGTTTACCTCCCATGAAGTTTCCCCCACTATACTTATTATCCGATATTAGAGCTCCCCGTCACCAACACTGGTGTTTCAGTGTAGCCCCAGCTGAGGACTCCAAAGCATCCAAAACTAAATTTCATTTCGAGCATGCAACACTAATATTAAAGGCGAGTTCATATTAGAAATATATAACCCATTAATCTGAAGTTCCTTTGGTTCACCCCGAAAGGTAATTAAAAATAGACTCTTGAGTCTGTCATATCGAACTCCAAAATTAATAAACCTCTATTTCGGTATAGGGAATCTTAGGAATACACTCATAAATCAATTTCTATCTTTTTTTATCCATTCTAGAGGGTGACCCCTTTAGGGTGCGATTTGTGACCCTACACTCACAAAATCTGATAATAAACTGACAAGTGTTGAGGATCTTATTCATCATTTGGAATGGATTGGATTTGTGTTGAACTTTCGGCAACTTGTAAGAGTGCAGAATTTTTGGAGGAAAGGAATTTTAGCGGAAGAAGGATTTGATTTGTTGATAGTTGCTGTGGGTAATTCCTAGGAAATTATCCACGCACCAAATTGTGAAGATTAATGGATGAATTTCAGAGGTCAAATCAGAGCTAACGTACAGATCTACGTGGAAACCCAAAAGGGAAAAATCACAGTGCAAAAGAGGGTTTAACTATAATCAAGAGAAAATTACAATGGTAATAACATGATCTCATGTCATAGGATTTCTGGGGTTGATTGGTTGTCCCCACTCTCGTTGGAGGGGTCTTCTATTTGTATAGGTGGGTGTCTGTTAGATAAGGTTACAGAGAGTTCTTATCTATTTTGAACATCTATCTTATCTACTGCTTATCTTGGACGCAGTTGGAGCCAAACATTCTTATTTGAATTGGTAGAGCTCATATTTGTCTTTATCATGTGGGGTCTATCCAACCGTCAATATGATTGATCTGCTCTCGAGCTGTAACCGTCGGATTCACAAAGATTTGGCTTAGAGATAGGGTACTTATAACTGGTTCTATCTCTATCTTTTGGCTGCTTGAACTGTCTGGAGTTTAGATGAGGTTAGGACTTTTCTTTCAGATATTCTGGGTATGGACACGTGTTGTGGGATCATCTCAGGGCTGGGTGGACACGTGTCGTGATCTCGAGAGGGTCAGAAACTGACCACTATAGATGCCCCATCTGCTTCTCTTTGGCAGGAGGTCGAGATCTCACTCCCGGGAGTTATGGGCTCCTGAGGACTCCTAAAGAAAAGGAGGGAAGCTGACTCCTTGATGAGCCTGGACTCGGGTTGTCCGTGTTACTTCAATTTTTGTCTTCTTGTGGCGTGTCTCTACAAGCTGATAGAGCCTTGAATGCGCGTCCCATCTGATGTTACGTGTGTCAGATAATCATCACTTTTTGAAAGGGCGCGACACTCGAGGTTGGTGCGACGAATCAAGCGCGACGGTTCGGATTTGATCCGCAGTGACAGTTGACACGTGCGGGCTTCCGATCGAGTGGAGTGGGATGCGAAGAGATTTGAGGGTTAAAAGCATCTCTCTCAAACCCAAATGATTATCCCCTAACTTCTGCATCTTCAACCTTTTGTCTTCGTCGTTACGATCTCTGTTCCCAATCTTCACCACTAAATCTTCTCTAGAGTTGACGAAGGGAGGCATGTCTGGTGTTGTCAGTAACGCGAGCAAGGGCAAGCTGTGGTGGAGAAGGGGAAGAGATCCCTTTTTAGAACTAGGGTCGACATGGATTTCGACCCAAGGACCACAAAGCTCCATAGCTAGAAGGATATGGGAGAGTACCTTACCAAGTATGGCGTTCGCCTCTTGCCTGGGATAGAGGTCGAATTTTTCTCTAAAGGCACTGATTTCACCTTGCCTCCGCCCAACGGCGACGTCTGCATGCACCCCTAGATTCTGGCGTTGGGGTTAAAGTTGTCGTTGACACCGTTTCTTCGCAGTGTTTTGGCCCACTATAGGGTTGCCCCCTCGCAGTTGTCGGGGGTGCTTGCCGCACTGTGCTGGAGTCGAGGCCCTCTGCACTCTAAGTGTCCTGATCTTCCAGCGTGAGGTTTTCAGCACCGCCTACGTGCTGAGAAAGACCAGTCAAGATGCGTGCTACTTCGTACCCCAGAGGGTGCGAGAAGATCATCATCAACATGGTGGATAGTGACCACGGTATGTGGGTTATTGTGGTCTGGGTGACTGGTCCCTAGGAGGCTGAATCGGAGGGTGAGCGTGGAGCCATTTCGATCACTTGGAACTTGGGCCCGATTGTTCATGGAGGAACATTGCCCTCCGCCGACATTGAAACAAAGTTGCAGAAGTTGGCAGCTATTAACTATAACCACCGCAATTGGAGCTGGCTTTTAGACCCTAACAGGCCTCCAATGCCCCCAGTTCTCTTAAAAGTATCGGCTCCGGCTAAGAGCCAACCGGATTTTGACCCCGAGAGGCTGAAGGTTACGGGACGAGTGGTCTCTGCTAAGAGGAAGAGGGCTCCAGTACAATCCTCGCAACCTTAACTTCTCGAAGAGGTAGCTCCTGAATATAGTTATAGGCTTTTCCCAATGGTGACATTCTTTGACGCTTGTTTTCTTTTTGAAGAGAGAAGCAGACTTGATTTTGATGCGAAGAAGATATGTTGGATTTACTGTCGGTTGCGCCCACTTGCCCGGCCTCGAATACTGGGCAGTCCCGCATGGTGAGGATGCTCGGGTCGGCCCCTCCGAGCTCATGGACTCTGGAGCTCGGGGAGATTCATCGGCCGTTGAGATTCTCGAGGAGGGTGCGGACGCGCTCCTCGAGTCAGTGAACTGGGAGGCGAAGATGCCGGGGGAGCACCCCCTTACAGTTGAAGTGCCCTCTGAAAAGGAGATCGTGACGGTGGTGCCTCCATCAACTCTAGTCGAAACTAGACTCGAGCCCTTGCCTAGGCTCGAGGAGGGGGAGTTGTTGAAGCTCAGTTGGCGGATGACATCGCGAGGGCCCTGACCCTGTTGGTCTTTCAGGACCTGACCTCAGTCTCCGATGTTGACTTCAGAGCGGCCCACCACGAGCCCCCTATGCGGGTTATATCTCCGGAGGGGAGATGAAGATGCGGCTCTAGGATATAGAGATTTTCTTGGAGGGCTGGAGGAGCTCAAGGCCCAAACCTTGAGGAACTGGATGCGGCACTTAAAGAACGTGGTCTTCAGGTCTATTCAGATTTGTACTTTTATTTGTTGCCTAACATTTTTCTATTTTAACTTTAGAACGCCGTGCTTACCTTCGAACTGTTGGGCGCTCTCATAGACGCCTTGAGGGAGAAAAAAAGACACGATCACTGAGCTGCTCCAGGGGGTGAAGCTTACTGCCGATGGGAAGGAGGCGGTCGCTAAGGTCACCCGGCTCCAAACTGACCTGGACTATGAGGCAGCAGTTCAACAAGGCCGAGAGGTGGAGCTGGAGTGGCTTCGGGGTGAGTCTAGGGAGAGGGAGACTCTGCAGAAGCAGTTGTCTAACACTCGGGGAGAGTCGGAGAAAAGGAGCTCGGAGTTGCGAAAGACAAATTCGGACTTGTGACGGAAGGACTCCGAGCTGCAAAAGGAGTCAGAGCTACAGTTTACTCGGAGGAAGCTGAAGGAGGTACGCCAGCGCGTTGAGGTGGCCTGGAGTCCAAGAGGACTACCTTTGAGGATGTGAAGAAGTGCCTCGAAGATGACTTGGATCAGGCACTGAATGCCAAAGATGCGGCAGAGGCGCGTGTTCAGGCAGTGACAGACCAGTGCCAATGGGAGATGAAAGTCTTCAAATTTAAAAAGTACAATGATGGATACGAGGACGAGAAGCGTGGCGTGACTTTGAGATATTCACTTACAATTAAGGCCTTCCTCAAAAGTCAAGGCTCGAATGACCCGCGGAGCCCGATGCTTGCATCGTGGAGGCGGGAACCTCCCTGAGTGCTCCATCTAGAAATGCTGAACGTGGGTCTCCCCTTAGATGCTTCGACTGCTGGGCCCTTGCGCGGATCTTCCAATTCCATCCTCCGAGGTCTCTCAGAAAGGCAAAGTGAGTGTTTGAGAGCTTTTGTTTTTCTTTTTGTATGAATCCGATGTAACTTTTTTTTGAATGAATAAATAAAAATTTTCTCCATTCTCCACCTGAATCTTGTCTTGCTTTTTGTTGTCTCAAGGCCCTTACGGGTGTTGGCTCGGTGGTCCCTTTGGGTTATGCCTCTTGTTTGGAAGCTTTTGTGAAGTGGGAGCCCGGCCTCGTGGAGGGACCTCTGAGGACCATGAATGTCCCCTGCCTGCTTGGGCACTGTGGGTGCTGGCCCCTCGGGTGGGAGCCCCTCGAGGAACCATGCTGAGGCCTGAGGGTTTCGACCCCGAGGATGACGATAAGGGGGTGAAGTTGGATCTTGATGATGAGCCCAAAGCTTTGTTAGTTTTCTTGAATGCCAGATAGAGGAGGGTCGCGGAGAGTCTGTATCGGACACTGCCTGAGCTTTCCTGCCGTATAGAGCTCGGGCTGCTCGACTTTCTCACCCCCAGCTGGACCGCGAACTGATTTCCCATAATGTGATGGTGAGCGATCTTGAAAAAAGGGTGCGCGAGGTATTCTTAAAATCGCGTGATATGTTGGAGGTGATGGAAGGATTGAGGCAGGATAAGACGGCTCTGGAAGTAAGCTCCTGGGGCGGCTTGAGGTGCTGAAGAAAGCGTTGGATGATATATCCGAGCTGCAGGGGAGGGTCACCTCAGACGAGTCAGAGTTTGCTTCGCTTTGCTTTGGGCCCAGATCGATCGGGAATGCGCTGAAAAATTGGAGCTGAGGCACAAGGTCCAGTGTTTGGAGAATGATCTGGAACGCCGCAAAGGTGACGTTGAAGAGCTGAGGGTTGATGTTGAGCGCCAATGTGGTTGTTATAATGAACTCTGGAGAGCCCATGACGAATTACTTATGGAGGCGCAGGGGTTGCTCTCTTAAGTCTCGATTTTGAGCTCTGGCGGTCGAGCAGAGGGCACGAGTAGTTGGACTCAAAAAACAAGCGATCGGTTCGAGGACACGAGCCGTCAGCCTGAGGGGTCGAGCGATCGGACTGGGAGCACCAGTGACTGGCTTGGGAGGTCTCGGGGATGGTCAGAGAGCCAAAGTGGCAGGCGTAGGCGGAGTTGGTCGAGCCCATTTGTATTCTTTTTTTTGGTAACAAGCACTGGCGTAATAAGAAATTGTATCACTCTTCTACCATCAATAAAAGTGATTATTTTTTTGGTTGTTATCTCTTGTTCTTGATGTGCTTGTACGGGTGCTATGGCATAAGCCATGCCCGGTTATATGTTGCTTGGCAGCTTGTGGAGGCATGACGTTCATTATCGGGGTTGTCAGACGTTTAGGTAGTCGTCAAGGTGGGGCCCTGTATAGGCTTTTGACTCGCTCGGGCAGTCATCAGGGTGAAGTCTCGACGTAAGCTAAGCTCCGAGCAGTCATTGTGGGTGAGACTCCATCTTTCAGGAGACTCCCCGAGGAATGACCGTCAGGGTAGGACCCGTTATAGGTTGTTGATTGGCTCGTGTAGCCATCAGGGTGAGAACCCGATGTAGTCTGAGCTCCGAGCGTTCATTATGGGCTAACCTCCATCTTTCAGGAGACTCCCCGAGGAGTAACAGTCAGGGTAAGACCGCTATAGGCGGTTGACTGGCTCGACTAGCCATCAGGGTGAGGACCCGATGTAGGTTGAGCTCCGAGCGGTCATTGTTGGTGAGCCTCCATCTTTCAGGAGACTCCACGAGGGGTAACTATCAGGGTAGGACCCGTTATAAGTTGTTGACTGGCTCTGGTAGCCATCAGGGTGAGGTCCCAATATAGGCTGAGCTCTGAACGGTCATTGTGGGGGAGCCTCCATTTTTCAGAAGACTCCCCGAGGGGTGGTCGTCAGGGTAGGACCCGCTATAGGTTGTTGACTGGTTCGGGTAGCCATCAAGGTGAGGACCCGGTGTAGGTTGAGCTCCGAGCGATCATTGTGGACGAGCCTCCATCTTTCAGGAGACTCTCCGAGGGATAGCCGTCAGGGTAGGACCTGATATAGGCTGTTTTCGAGTAGCCATCAAGGTAGGACCCGTTATAGGTTGTTGACTGGATCGGGTAGCCATCAAGGTGAGGACCTGATGTAGGCTGAGCTCCGAACGGTCATTGTGGGCGAGTCTCCATCTTTAAGGAGACTTCCCGAGAGGTAGCCGTCTATAGGCTGTTGACTGGCTCAAGTAGCCATCAGGGTCAGGACCCGATGTAGGCTGAGCTCCGAGCCTTCACTTTTAAGGAGACTCCCCGAGGGGTAGCCGTCAGGATAAGACCCACTATATGATGTTGACTAGCTCGGACAGCCATCAGACTAAGCTCAAGCGGTCATTGTGGGCGAAACTCATCTTTCAAGAGACTTTCGAGGGATAACCGTCAGGATATGACCAGCTATAAGTTGTTGACTGGCTCAGGTAGCCAGCCATAAGGGTGAGGTCCTGATGTAGGTTGAGCTCCGAGTGGTCATTATGGGTCAACCTCCATCTTTCAAGAGACTTCCCGAGGGATAGTTATCGTACTTGGGGGAGGTACAGAATATCAAAAATAAGAGAACTTACATAATCTTTTCATTGGATATTACATGGTTTTGCACATAGTACAGTTTCAAGTGAAAAGAGTTACATTGCTTCTTGAGGATCTTCCCATCCTAGGTTGTGATGTCAATAGACTCAGCTGGGGTACCTCCGACCTCCAGATCTTCCTCCTGATCGAGGACGAACTCTTCAAGGTATCCATGTTGAACTAGATTCTCGAGGTGCCTTTTGAAATCCCAGCAATGCAGAGTGATGTGCTCCCGACTGTCATAGAAAGAACAGTGTCTTGCTTCTAAGAGATCTGAGTCGTGCTTGTTTAGCTTAGGGAGTCTCACTCAGGGTTGATGCTTGATGACGTGAAGGATCTGATCAGTCAGTAACTTCAGGAGAGTGAAGTCTGAGTCGTCATTGGTCTTTGTTGCTGTGGGGAAAGTATTTTCCTTCCTCTTGCGTGTTGAGGCTTGATGTCTCTCGTCCGCTTCCGTGTGGGACCGGCTCTGTGGCCCTATAGATCCTTATGTGGTGAGGTTATCCGAAAGTGCATCTGGTTTAACTTGAAATGTAAGTCGGCTAGAGCTGAGAGATGTTGATGGACTTCAAAGAATGTGTTCACTTGGGCTTTCTTTGCGCTCAACTCAATGACTCATTGTTGAGCTTTTTGAAGGGCTTTTATCTACGTGGGTAGCTGGCTGTTGATTTGCATTACCGCTTCTCGCTCTCGTTTGGCGGTGTCGCGATGAATGCGATCGGTTCTTGCTCGCGGTCTGCCTGGGCCCGCAGTTCACCTAACTATTGTCGCAGGTCGACCACTCGCTGGATAAGCTATTCTCAGGAGAGTGTTGACAGTTCGAGTTCGCAGGAGGCGTTGACGTCATGGTGAGTAGTGCTCTTGGGCATCATGGTTGTTGGAAACTTTTTTTAAGGACGTGAAAAGGGTATGGGATTGCGAGGACTCTGAGCGTGGACTCAAAGCACTCAATAAAAGCACCGAATGTTGTGGGTAATTCCCGGAGTTATCTACGTATCAAATTATGAGGATTAACGAATGAATTTCATATATCAAAGCAGCGCTAACGCACAAATCTACGCGGAAACCTGAGAGAAAAAAATCACGGTACAAGAGAGAGTGTTCCACTATAATTCAGAGAAAATTATAATAGCGATAACCTGATCTCAAGTGTTAGGGTTTCTGAGGTTGATTGATCGTCCTTACTCTCGTTGGAGGTGGTCTACTATTTATATATGTGAGTGTCTGTTGGATAAGGTTACATAGAGTTCTCATCTATTTGAACATATATCCTATCTCAACCGCTTATCTTGGAAGTGATTGGATCCCTTATTTGAATTGGTAGAGCTTGTATTTGTCTTTACCCTGTGGGGTCTATCTAACTGCCAATATGGTTGATCTGCTACCGAGCTGTAACCGTCAGATTCAAACGAATATTTGGCTTGGAGATAGGGGTACTTGTAACCGGTTCTATCTCTATTCTTTGGCTGCTTGAACTGGTCGGAGTTTAGATGAGGTTAAGACTCTTCTTCAAATATTCTGGATATGGACACATGTCACGCGATCATCTTAGGGCGGGATGGACACGTGTCGTGATCTCGAGGGGGTCAGAAACTAATCACTACAGTTGTACACACAAAGAGTCTTAATTACTTCTAGAAGGATTTAGAGAATCTTTTCCATTCAAATTTTATGTTAAGCCAAAACATCCACTATGTTGAATTTGGTCTACATCATTTGAAGCTAGGTACCAATATTCAAGCGTGTTGAAGTTATTTTGCCCATACATCAACGAGGCCCAAATGGACGGCCAAAAGTAGCATGCTGCTTAGATATGTGACTTTCGTCATGTAAATTCTCGATATAATATTTTTTTCATGATATAAATGCTTAAAAATTGTAAACCAAATTTTGTTGGGTCTCAAATACTGTAGGTCGTTGAATTAACAAACTTGATATTTATGTTGTCCTTTTGGTGGTCTTTTGATGCATAGGAAAAAAAACTTGAAAACGATTTTTTTGGCACTCTAAATGATGTAGATCAACTTGAACGAAGTGGATCTTCAACTTGGTATTCTTAACATTGAGTTTGATCGGATGATTTTGCTTTCAAATCATTCCTAAAACACCCAAGTCTCTCTCTCTCTCTATATATACACACATACTTCGGTCCTTTGAAAAGAATATGGAGATAAATCATTCTATTTAAATTCACTATTTTTCCATTCGAATTGAAAACCCACTTTGTTGGAGTTGATCTACATTGTTAAGAGTGCTTAAAAGAAAATAATCAAGTGTTTTGAATACTTTTTCCTTATTCATCGAGTAGATGCAAAATGAACGGCTGAAATAGTGTGTTGGTTAGTTTAATGGTGTAGAATATTTGACACCTAACAAGAGTTGGTGTGTGAAGGTTTAAAAATGATTAGATCGAGAATTTGTACGTTCATTTTGTGCCTACTTGATGCAATGGATAAGAAAACTATATAACACTTGATTTTTAGTTTTTAATTACTTTAAATAATGTAGATCAACTTCAACGGAGTGGATCTTGTATTTGAATATCGTAACATTGAATTTGACTGGAAAAGATTCATGTTCAAATCCTTTCGAAAGTAGCCAAGTGTATCTCTCTATATATATACACACACACACACATTATATATGTATACACATATATGTATATACATATAGTGTGAGGCTTTAATACTCCTAAGGCATAACTTAGTTATGCTTTTCTATAAAAAACATGTTATGCAATGTAATTTGATAATCCACTCCGGTAATCTTAATCTATATATTTTCAAAATTCTATACACAAAAAATCATCCATTTTTAGTGTCATTTACCTATATTTTAAGTGGTGACAAAATAAATAGTTTTTCTAACAATTGGAAAGCGTTCATTTTGCAACACTTGATGCTTGGTCTTCAGAACATATGATTTTTTGTTTACAATTCTTTCAGAACATGATGAAGATCAACTGAGTGGATCGCCAAATTTTTTTTGCATATTATGCACTTTTGTAAGTGAGCATAACTAACTTAGATATGCTCTGAGAGTATTAAAGTCTCTCATTTATATATATTCTTGTGAGCACGGTCTCACCGAACGCTTCATGTGAATTCTCAAACCCCCCTCATGGATGATTCGAACAGTTCATCTTGATCTACATACTCTAATTAGGCTATCAATAAAAAATTATGCAATTCCGATACTTTTTACCCATGCATAACTGGTTACCAAAAACTGATTTTATTAGCCATAAAATAAAGATGTCATTTGATGCATGGGTAAAAATGATCGAAATCGCGTGACTTTTTATTAGTAACCTCATTGAGTATGCAGATGAAGATGAACAGTTCGGATCATCCATGAGAGGTTTAGGAGTTCGCACGAAGCGTTTAGTGAGCCCGAGGATCAACGGAATATATATATATATATATATATATATATATATATTATATATATATATAGGGAAAAGTGTTTCTAGTAGGTCTCCTTAGATTGTAATCTAAGAAGACGGCTTAAAACTCCAACATCCCGATTTTTTTCACGATCTGACCGCACATTATCATATTCATGTTATAAGATGTATGCATATAAAAATCACGTGATTTGAAGTTTGTTTACTTTATTTTCTTTGGGTTCAAACATTAACGGTTTTTAAATAGTAGAACAAAATGGAGCGATTAGATCAATGAGTAAATGAACTTCAAATCATGTGATTTTTTATATGCGTATATCTTATAACATGAATATGATAATGTGCGATCGGATCGTGAAAAAAATTGGGATGTTAGAGTTTAAAACCGTCTCCTTAGATTGTACTCTAAGGAGACTTACTAGGAGCACTTGACCCATATATATATATATATATATATATATATAGAGAGAGAGAGAGAGAGAGAGAGAAAGTTGGATACATATAGAAGGATTCGAACCCGAATCCTTCTCACTTAAACTCAATCCCACGACATTCAAATACAAGATCCACTTTGTTGAAGTTGATCTACATTATTTATAAAGTAACTAAAAATTAAGTGTTCTGAATATTTTTTGCCCATCCATCAAGTAGGCGCAAAATGCGCAGCTGAAATAGTGAGTTAGTTTAACGGTGTATAATATTTGAAACCTAATAAAAATTAGTGTGTGGGTTTTTAAATGTGTAGATCATGATCAAATGGTCGGAGGAGAATTATATGTCTAAAGACATAGATCTAAGTAAAATGTTATTTTCGGCCGTTCATTTGCGCTTACTTGATTGAAGGGCAAAAAGTATTCAAAACACTTGATTTTTTATTTTTAGTTACTTTTAACAATGTAGATCAACTTCAACAGAGTGGATCTTTTATTTGAATGTCATGGGATTGAGTTTGAGTGTGAAGGATTCAGGTTCGAATCCTTCCGCATGTACCCAAGTCTATCCTTGTGTGTGTGTCTTTAAATACATACATACATGTATGTATGTATGTATGTATGTTTGTATAAGAGTTTGCACCTGCCAGTCATATTCACGATCCGGACTATTAGTTGTATATCCTAAAACCCAGGTGGATTGAAAATTGTGTGGAATGGAAATTCTATCAAAAAAATTCAACAAACTGGCTTTAAGACTTGTTGATCATTCTTTTTTATATCATAAGATGCATATGTTAGAAAGTTTCAGTAACTGTGATTTACCGATTCATATGAGTTTAGGATGTGTATATCACAATCAATGCTTCATATCTTAGATATGAGTGGCCTAATTTTTAAGAGGTATGTGTTAACTTTCATGCATACCCTTTGTTTAATATAACCTTTTCCATAGATACTTTTGGTTCAATCCATATGAGTATGTTTTTCAAAAAGGAGGTCAGAACGTAGAGATGGGTGCCCAAAATTTTAGAAGAAAGAAGAAGATTAAGTACCACAAGTTCTTCCTGTTTCACGTCTCAATAATCCCCATCACCCTGACAATTGTGTGTGTCTAATCATTTAGGATGCCTTTAGTGTCAACTATCTTTTGTCTCTCAAGAACTTTGAGTTTGTAGTGAATTGAAGCTAGAATCTGAAGCTTCTAAGCAATAAATCAACCTTAGTGTCAAAGATGACAATGCACTCAACTCATTCAAAGAGAGGTTTGATTAAAGATTCTTTGAAAGGAAAACAATTGATTTGCTAAAATCTAATCTTTATCAATACACTAAGTAGTCTGCGCTAGTCTATTGAATTTTTTGGCTCAGCATCTGGAAGAGATTGGAGTATTGGCTACACTTAAAGATAATGACTATGATGCTTGCTGTTTGGAAGATGTAATAGGAGGAAAGTAGGTTCATCTTTCATGGGGTGCATGTGCCATGGGGGAGCCAGGGAGGTCAACCAAGGAGGAGATATAGTAACTCATGAGGAAATTAAACTTTGAAAAAGAAGTATATCAAATGTCTAAGTCCTATGAATTTTATGTTCATTTAGACCCTCGCAATCCAGCTTATTCACTTATTCATATAAGTTGGATTTTTTTAAATATTCTATCTATGTAGGTTATTATTATGCATGACCTATTGTGTTATACAATAATTTGTCAAAGTATGTTCAAAGCTCTATCAATTATCCAAAAAAACATATCAAAACATAGCTAATTATTTTAAAATTTGTTAGTAATTTTATTTTTTTAATATTTTTTATTTTAGAAAAAGTGACCGATATGACTGTAATGATTCTTGACATTGGTCGTAAAGATGCCATAAACTTCAGTGTATCAATACATATTCCGAGATTTCAAACTTTTTTCTATCATCTAAGATTTATTTGCTTAACAATCCTCAGTAATTGGGGTTGATGTACCATTTATCAAATTTTTACGCATGTATTAAACAATATGAAAAAATTGCAATCGTACTTTAAAATAAGTAAGGGGGAAATGAAAATCAGCCCCAAAAAGCCCCTACTTGTTCGTAAAAGCTCTCAAGCCTCCTTTCCCGTGCCAAAAAACCTGACTTTATTTAGCGTTTAAAAAGTCCTCCGCACCTTTAAATGGATACGAGATATTGTGTATTTCTGTAATCCTGTATTGCCCTTTTGGTGTGGGACTCGTTGTTGCGTTGTCAGCGCCGCGCATGTGGATCATATTTAATGTTGCTCACGTGTTGTAAAGCGGCAGCTGCGTAATCTGTCCATCCTTACGTTATTCCTGTCCACCTTCGACTGTTGATTTGCACAAAGCGAAATGTGGATTCTTCTTTTTGCAGCTGCATTAAATCACACTGGCAGTTGCATGAATCATTTTCGCTACTGTCAATTTGGGCCATTGATTAGACTTCAAGCCCATTCAATATATTATTTATTATCAAGTTACTAATTGGAAACTCTGTTGTGACAAAAATATTCTGCAAATTAAATTTCTAAAGAAAAATAAATGAACAACATAGTCTAAGAGAGAAAAAAATGAGGAGAAAGATCCAATAAGGTTTAAATATGTTTTATTTGTCACTAAATTAGAAAAATATCACTCTAATTGCTCCATCTAAAAAATAAGCATTTTTCAATATATCTATATTAAATAGGAAATCTAGCTAAAATCTGTCCACTCTAGTACTAATCTGTCTAATTTGACATAAAGACACGTTAAATATTGCTGCACAAAAAATTCCTATCAGATTTCACGCTTCCCACTCGAATATCAAAATATTAGACTGAAGGTGGACATAATGAAGTTAAAGGTGGACATAACGAAGTTAAAAATGGACAGTTTATAAGGCGATCATTTTCAGTGCGTGACCTGCATTAAATATAAACCATGTGGTTTCACTGTTGTCAAATCATTGTAACTGCTTATGTGGGCGCTCAATGAAGGCAAGAAGGGTATTTCACAAAATCCGCTACCATAAAGCTACCTAGAATACAGTTGAACGGCTTAATTACGGGGCTGTTTGGATTCAAGGAATTGGGTGGAAGTGAGGAAGTGGGAAGTGTGTTTTCTCATTTCGCTGTTCATCCAAACACCGGAAAAGGAAAATGGAAAAAGTTTTTTTCCTTTTCTCTTTTCTTTTACACAACCAATTCCTTACTTCCAGAGTGTTACAGTTAATTTTGTGGTCATGTAAATCTCATCTGTAATAAGTTGTAGCACAAAACAGTTAATTTTTTGCTCATGTAAATCTCACTTGCATTCTAATTACAGTCCAATTTTTATTTTCTTAATTAATTTTTATTTTAATATTATTTTGTAGTCAACTTTGTGATCAACTTTTCCACTTTCACTTTCACATTACCATCCAAACACCGGAAAAGACATAACATTTTACAAACAACACTTCCCAACAACATCCAAACACATGAAAACTTACTAACCAATTCTCAAGTTCCCAAGAGAACTATTACCACTTCCTCACTTCTTCACTTCCTCACTTCTACTCTTAACCAAACAGGCCCTACATAAAAAGTGTATGAGGGGCCTTTTTGGCACGGGAAGAATTGGCAGGGGCTTTCACGAACTCCAAAAAAGGCCATAAGCTTATACACATTTTTCCCTTAAATCATTTTTCCCTTAAAATGAAGAGATGGGGAGGGGTTTGGGGAAATGATGGCTAGAGATGGCCTAAATTTTTATTTATTCAAATGTGGGCCTTGAAGATCCAGCTATATTTAGTATTTTTCATGACTTATTAAATTGCACTCATCCCTAATTCCTCAAATTTTGGCATTGCTTTCAATTTACTCGAATAGCACAGTCAACAATCCGTGTCATGGGACCTGCCGACTCTAATTAAGACTTCCTTGATTGTTTGCTTGAGAATTCTCTTTGGTGCTGTAATCGTTTATGTTCTTTGGATTGCTTTCACCTCAAAATTTCCGTGTTAAATTGTCAAGAACATTTTTGACAGTGATGATTGCTGGCTTGTGCTGATAAACATTTGTAGAAACTCGGATGCAAGCTTTTGGAAGTCAAGGACACTCACATTTCAATGCTTTGTCAGAAACTTGTCAGAATAGACCCAATTAAAGAAGAGATGAAAAATATCTTCATTTGATGCTTCAATGGAAGCTGTTTCCTTGATTTGAGTTTCTTCTCTTGTAAGCAAATCACAAAGTTTTCAGATTTTCAGTTGCAGCCAGATGCTCGCACACATATTTGCTTTCTGTCTAGTCTCTTTATTTAACGGCAATTATCCTTGTTTGAGGAGTTCCAGAGAAAACCTTTGATTAAATCTTTCTTCTGGTTTTCATCTTGTAAAGCTCAAAAAGTTTGTTTCATGTGTATCAAGTATTCTCTAAGCACAATCGTGATGAATCTTCTTTACATACATCTCTATCTAGCTTACGTTCTCTATCTAGCTTACGTTCCCGCTACCTTCTTTTACTTCTCAGAGCAGTGATAAACTGGGCTTAAGTCTTGAATTGGGCTCATTTGTTGCTGGTGTTATGATTTCCACCACTGATTTTGCTCAGCATACATTGGAACAGGTAATTCTCCACTGTGAATGCTTTTAGTTATACCATTCTGTTCAGTTTGCAATTCTCTGCTAGTAGTTTCATGTGCTTAACTTTTAATACAAAATTTGGATGCATGGGGTTATTTCGCCTCCTTAAATGACTAATGCCTTTGATTCTAAATAAGGTCAATGAAGGGATTATTGTTTTTGGAGAAATCCAGAAGTTCATGTTGATTTTACCTTATTCTTTAAAAAACCTTTAATAGCATTCTTTTGGCACTGATAGAACACATATTTCAAACTAGGTGATATATTGTATCAAATTCCTGTCCAACACTTCCTATTTGCACAGTGAGAGGGAACATTAGCTTTAAGTGGAAACCAGATGATAAAGAAGATGAATGTGGTTGCCCTATGTACAGCAAGATAAAACATTATCTTTAAGCAGAAACCAATTGATCACGGGGATAAATACCTCCAGAACTCCTGTATATGATCAGTAAGTGTTTGATAAGGGGGTAACGTACTTTCTGGTTAGCTGCTACTAGGAAATATTAGCTGCTTCAGTGAGCGTAAATCTGGGAAGGTATTGACTCTTTTTGGTATGATGGCAGAAGAAACTACTAGCTGTGGAATATATACTTACATAGCACAGACACACAATTTATTAACACGTCATTTTAGGTGAACCTTGGTTGCTTCAGTGCACCTAAATCTTTGTGGGTATTCATTTTAATGGTAAAATGGGAGAAGAAACTGCTAGCTGCATAATATGTACTTGTTGCGTGGGCAGTCGCACTATCTATGCACATACCATTTTAGGTGTAATGATGTCCTTTGGAGCAAATCATTTTTTTCCCTCCAGTTTATATGGCTTGCCACTATCTATAGACTTACAGTTCTTCTCTCTCCAGTTTAATTGTTCACTTCTATTCTACTCATTTTTCAAATATGTTATTTATAATAAGAATATGTTGTTTTTTTGTTGGTGTTATTAATTGAAAGGTGGAGGGAATTCGTAACTTATTTGCGGCTCTTTTCCTGGCCAGCATTGGAATGCTGATACATGTACACTTTTTGTGGATCCATGTGGATATATTACTCGCATCAGTCATCCTGGTAATAATTGTTAAGACGCTCGTGATAACCACAGTGATCAGAGCTTTTCGGTACAACATTAGAACGTCAATTCTTGTAAGCATCATTCACAAACCTTTTCCCCGATGCAAGACCATTTGGTCTTTTAAATATCAGTAAATTACTTTGACCATCATCTTGATATTTATTTTAACCTTTGATTTCTCGTTCTTTTGCTCCAAAGGCGGGTTTGTCATTAGCACAAATTGGAGAATTTGCATTTGTGCTATTGAGTCGTGCCTCAAATCTGCACCTTGTTGAGGTTTGCTTTTTTACATTACTCATTTCATTTGAAAATTCATATGAATGCCTGCGTGGTGAAGTACATATCCATATTCAGCTTGCACATCTTTGTGAAACTGAAATTGGAAGGAGTTTGGATAAATGTTATCCGATTTAAAATATTTTTCATCACGGAAATGCAATTTTTATTTATTAATGTTTCCACGGTATTATTGTTGTCTAATAGGTTGCTATCCTTTCGTGGTAAAAAGTATTACCTTTAATTTTTATAAGTAAGAAATGTTGCCTTCTTTCAGTGGTTTGTTATCAAGTTATTAATCTGATCTGGATAATTTTTTCCTGCTCTGCTAAGTTGTTAGATGTTTTGTTCTTTCAGTCTTATCCCTTCTTACTAGATTTTTTGATGTGTAGGGGAAAATGTATCTTTTGCTTTTGGGAACAACAGCTCTTAGCTTGGTGAGTCTTTTCTGTTAATTTGTTTTATTGTAATGAAGCCTTGTTATTTTTGCTTGCTAAATATTGAATTCTCTTGATGCAGGTGACAACTCCTCTGATGTTCAAACTTATACCTCCTGTAATGCATCTGGGGAGTCTCATGCGGTGGTTTCCGGCTGAGAGCAACACTCCAGTTGAGGTATGTTGTTGCATTTTATTTGATCTTGTGAACTGTGGCGACTCTCTGTTGCCAAGTAGGAATGTAGTTTCTCCACGAAGTTCAGTCCCCACTTTGTTTTTTTTTTTTTTTTTGTCTTTTCTATAATGCTCAATTTTCATAAGTGGCTCCAATATTACGACTGTGCCAGAAACACTTAAACTCTGGCCAAGTACACACTATAAACTTTTAAGTGGGACACGAGCGGAACCGAGAATTTCTGAAGAGGGGGCGGTAAACATATTGTACAAAAGGAAAATTATAAAAATACGAAAACGATGCAAACAAGAATAAGTGTGGTGGAGGTTTTCCGTCGCGAGCGATCAGACGGCCGATCCTCACCACAAGCGGGATAGAGTCGGTTACGAGTGTGAGAGAAAAATAACACACAAAAAAGACAAGATTTTTATGTGGAAACTAAAATCGGGAAATCACGGGAGGAGGAGAAGCATTCACTATAATCCACTGGTTACGGGATTTATGGAGATTCTTGAGCTAGAGTTTTAGTGTTGGGTTTTTGTAAAGGGAAAAAAGATCCCTTTTTCGTTGGAGGAAAGGTCTATTTATATTTAGTTAGACCTGCATGCATGAGGGTGGATGGTACGGGCGCAATCCACGTAACCGCATGATCTGCACATATAAATTTGTTGTAACGGTCGTGATTGTTGACGCGTGATTATTGAGATTACATGCAGAGAAATCCACCTCTGTCAATAACTGTTCAGCCTGGAGGGTGTTTCACGTTATGAACGTGGAAGAAGATCAGGCTGCGAAACTGTCGGCGAAGATCATGGATGATCTGTTACCGTGGTGTACCTGAAGGTGAAGATCATTGATGATCTGTTGTCTAGGTTATTTTGTGCGGAGCTGAAGTTTCCAGAAATGGGTGAATTCTGAAAGGGTTGGGAGCATTAGAGCTATCTGGCTGGAAATGTCCTCGAGGCGAGGAGCAGCTTCTGAAATGACTCCAGAAGGATGGAGGCTTTTGATTGCTTGGATACGTGTCATTATCCTGTGAGGGTCAGATTTATGTCCCTCTCCCTTCTGATTGTTGGAGTCCGTGAAAGAGAAGCGGGAGAGCGGAGCTGTTGAAAGATTCCTCGGTACCTTAGGCTTGACTTGATTCTTGTGGGCAGGGAAGATCCGAATCATTAATGCAGATATTCTAGATTAATGTGAAAATTGCACTGCTGACTGATAACTGGCATGTCGTTTGATCTCGCTTCTTGAAATTGATAATTGTCGTTCCTTCAGATTCTGACCTCTTGATGGTTGAGATCGAGGAGAAGCAGCGGTTGATATGATGCCTCTCTGGATGACCAAAACTTTTGGGATGTGATTCGACTTTTCGGGGTTTGAGAATTTGAATTGGAGACGATTTGGCTTCTCCTCCATTTATAAATAGGTTGAATCCTTCATGTAGAAGTAGCCTATGCCATTTTTTCTGAGAAGCCTTGCCTCTGAATTCCTCGTTTGTTGTCTTATTGAGCCGCAATGTATCTTCTTCTACACTTCATCAGATGGATGAAGAAAAGATGGAGAGGATGGTAGTCGAGCTTCCGCCGCTTGAGAGTCTGTTCGAAGAAAAAACATCAATCTTCGCAAATAGCCTGTCACAAAGCATCAGTCTTCGCAAATAGCCTGACACAAAGCATCAGTCTTCGCGACAAGGCTCTGCCACTGGGGGCGATTTGCATGGTGGTCGCTTCGATTGGAGCCGATGATCTGGTTCTGAGTCACCCGATTTTTTTAAGATCGTTCAAAAGAATCTGACTCTCCCTCCATATAGGGCGTATGTGGAAGAGGTGGAGCACTTCAGTCGGGTGTGCTGGTGAGTTGCCCCTCACCCCGGAGCCTGGTCTCCTTTCTTAGAACACCGAAGTGGAGGAAGACTGTCTTCTTCTGGTGTGTTTGTCGAAATCTGTCTGGTCGGATGTCGCTGCATCCCTCCTGGAGGGCTTCTTGGGGATCATTGCGGAGAGCGGGGCTGGACCAGTTGCCTTGAAGGCGTTTGAGCTGTTGTCGAGGCATATAACTGCTTGCTCATGAGCCATGACGTTGATGAGGAAGGAAGACTGCCCTTGAAAGATCTCCTCTTATGAATAAGTTTTTGTTGTTTTTGTATCAGGGGTCTATAAATGGTGGCCGGATAGGTTTTCAAATCTCTTGTACTTCTTTTCAAAAAGCAAACACAGGGATGTAAAAGATTTCATGTATTTCACTTGTCAGATGTAATGACATAATGAAATTTAATGAAATATAATTGCATGTTATTTCATATTGAAAATGAATAAGTTGTTTAGATCTTGCTTGATTTGTGGAATGATCAGACCCTTTTAGAGGCCCAACTTTCAGATGGCAAGAATGTGATGTGTCTATGTTGATCGTCTCCAGGTGGTATCTCCATCTCTGAGCGTACATACACTTGTTCTCCGAGTGAAGTGAGGACTTTAACCGTGGAGATAGACTTGGCCATTGGGTGCTGACTTCGAGTGAAGTAAGGACTTCAGTCGTGGAGATGAACTGTTTGGATAGCTGCCCTACCGGAAGGGGCGAGCCGAAGGGAGCCCGGAGGCTGATGTTCGTGTTTTTCGTTCTTAAGTAGGGGCTTTTCTTCTCGAAATATACAAACATATGATTTCATGTGAGAGGAGCTCTTAGCGGAGCTGGGCAGAGAGTTGCTCAATTGGGAATGAACCCTCGCGAGGCAGTTGCCCAGCTGAGGATGAGCCTATGAACTCAGAGATATGTGTTTACACTATGATTCTCAAGTTGGGGCTTCCCTCCTTAGAACACAGACAAATTGGCAGTAGTACAATTAGGGATGAACCTTTCAGACAGTCTGAAAGGTAGTTGCCCAATTGGGGATGAGTTGTGACAGTTGCTCGGTGGGGATGAATATTTCAGATGAAAGTTGTCCACTAGGAATGAACCGTAAGAGTGGTAGTTGCCTGATTGGGAATGAGCTTTTTGGAGGGTAGTTGCCCAATTAGGGATGAGCCTGAGAGATCGCCCAGAGGTGAATGCTTGTGTAATTGTTCTCGAGTGAGGGCTTCCCTCCTCAGAACACATAGATAGAGGTCTCCGGGTGAAGGGAGCCTTCAGCCACGGAGCTGAGACTGGCAATGACCTGATTAGGGATGAGCCAAACTGATTCCGGAGATGAATATTTGTGTTGTCGTTCTCGAATAGGGGACTTTCCTCTTTGGAACACACAGATAGAAGTCTCTGGGAAGATGCGCTCGTGAGTCGGCCGTATGGGGCTGAAGAGTGGATTGTCAGGTCCGGTGGAGGACGTAGAGAGCCGAGAGTCGAACGTTGAAGTTGTTGGATCTCGAGTTGGGGAATCCCTCGTCGGACTCAGAGAAGAGAGCTCATAGGCTAGCCGAATGAGGGCCGATAAGTAGGTTTCGCGGATCCTGAGAAGGATGTAGGGAAGCCATTAAGAATTGAAATGTATTTTTATTAAGTGATTTTAATAAAATACATAAAAGGTGAATGGGATACAGGGAACTTTTATCTGTTAGAGGAACTTCCCTTCTCTTATTTGTCGGGTTGGTGTAAGCCAACCTCTCTGTATTGAGTGACCATGTATTGTGGTCGATTCGGAAACAAGGTCTCCTGCTGTCTTTCTGTCTCAGAGGAAACTTCGGGTGTGAGGATGTACTCTTGAAGATTGCCTTGTTGGACATCTTCAAGGTACTTATGGAAGGACCGACACTGAGAAGTCTGGTGTCTCTTGCTGTCATGGAAGGAACAATAGTTCTTCGCTCCAGGACGACCAGGGTCGTGTTGCTTTGCTTCTGGATGTTTCACTCAGGGTTGACCCTTGATGGCTTCGAAGACATCCTGGATCGGGAGCTTTAACGGGGTGAAGCTTTTATCCACTCGGTAGGCTCGGAGTGGGCTCTGCTGAGGGTGCGGGAATGACCGCTTCTTGAAAGCACCCTGCCCGCAACCCGAGTTGTTGGCCGAGGGTTCTTTGTGTTGCGTCTTCGGTTTTACTCCGTCGTCGCTGCAGTTAAAAGATGGGTTGGTGGAGCTTTTCATCGTTTCCTCCAGCTGGATGTATGATTGGGCTTAGTATAGAACCTCACTCTAACGAGTGGCATTATACTTCACTAGATGTTTATGCAGCGGGTGGGTGATCCGTAGCCCGCTGATGAATGCGAGAGCGGATACATCTTCGCTACAGTTGCGTACTTTGGTTGTCTGATTCTGAAAGTAGCTAATGTACTCCTTGAGACTGTCGGAGGGCCTCATCTTGATGGGGAGGAGATGATGATTGTTCTGCTTAAGCTCTTGGCGGGAGGAGTACTAGGAGAGGAACAATCTGGTGAGATCCTTGAAACTGTGAATTGATCTTGGTGGAAGAGAGGAGAACTAATCTGATGCTACTCCCTTCGAGCTGGAGAGGAAGATCCGGCACAAGATGAAGTCATTTCTGGCATGAATCACCATCTAGTCCTGATACCGATTGAGGTGCTGAACTGGATTACTCTGACCGGAGTAGCAATCAAAGGTCAAAATCGTGTATTTCTTGGGAAATTCATGTTGCAACATACCCTCAGAGAAGGGGGGGTTGGATGCATTGATGACGATGGCTCTAAGTCTGCGGTGAGTGACATTCTTGCTTCTTCGATCCATTTTTGTACAAGCTTGTCGAGATCTTAGACACGGACGAACTCCTCTACCTTTCTCCGAGAGTGATCGTGTTGATCTCTCGTGCGAGAACGAGAGGAACTCGACCTGCCATCAGATCGTTCAGAAGAGTAGGGAAGGATGTTATGTGGTGCCTTTGGCTCTGAGAGCGCTCGCTGTCTCGGGAATTTGTAGCAGTTGGCCTTTTTGGTGATGGAGGTAGCCCTTGGGTGTTTTGGACTGTGGTGATCTAGGTGAGGAGCTGGTCGTTTTGACGCTTCAACTTCTCCCATTCACGGGGCTGCGCTTTCTCGATCATGCGTCGCTTGCTTCCGCTCGAGGTCGAATATAGCTTGCTGCTTCGCCATCTCCTTCTGTATGTCAGCAAACATTTGGAGGATTGGCTTTCGTACGTTTGTGATGGTGGATGTCTTCAGCTATCCCCTGTGAAGGTGCGGAGACGGTATTTTCCACTACGGGGCTAAGGTTAAGGCTGCTCGGGGGGGTGATGTCCTCGGCGATGGCAATGGATTTGCCTTTGGAGGTGGTTCCTTCGCCGATGGTCGGCTGCTTCTTCGAGGCCATGACTCGTTGGAGAGGCTTTTTGAGGATGAGTTTGGTAGGGAGAGATTTGAGTGTTGGGACTTCAGATCTCAATGAAAGCACCAGTTTGTGGTGGAGATTTTTCGCCGCGAGCGATCAGATGGTCAATCCTCACCATAAGTGAGGACAGAGTTAGGTAGGGGTACGAGTGAGAGAAAAATAACGCACAAAATAAAAGAGACAAGATTTTTACGTGAAAACCCAAATCGAGAAAAAACTACGGGGAGGAGGAGAAGAATCCACTATAATCTACTTGTTACAGGATTTACAGAGATTCTTGAGCCAGAGTCTTGGTTCTGGGCTTTTCTTGTAACGGGGAAAAGATCTTCTCGCTGGAGGAGAAGGTTTATTTATATTTGATCAGACCTGCGTGTAATATGGGCGGATAGTACGGGCGCGATCCACGTAACCAGATTTTCACGTGTGAATTTGTTGTAATGACCGTGATTGTTGACATTGATTGTTGAGAGTACATGCAGAGAAATTTGTCTCTATCCATGACTGCCCAGGCTAGAGGGTGTTTCAAGTTATGAATGTGAAGGAAGATCAGACTGCGAAACTGTCGCGAAGATCAGGGATGATTTGTTGCCGAAATTATCTTGTGCGGAGCTGAAGTCTCCAGAAAGGGATGAACTCTGGGACGGTTGGGAGCATCAAAGCTACCTGTATGAAAGTGTCCTCAGGGCGAGGAGCAGCTTTTGGAATTGCTCCGGAGTGATTGATGTTTTTGATTGCTTGAACACGTGTCATCATTCTATGAGGGTCAGATTTTGACCACTACAAGATGATTGCTTGCCTTTTGACTGGAACTTCTCTAGTTCTCGAGGCAGGCCTAAAATTTTATTAAATAGGAAAAACGGAAAAATGAGATTTATAATACGATGAGAATTTTTTTGAAATAAATATTTTTTGGATTTAATAGAATAAAATGAGAAAATTATCTATACTCAATCTATTGAATTCTGGATCATAAAAGAATTCTGGACCATGAAAGAAGAAAATTGAAAATATTACCTTTTTTCCAAGAAAAATCAAGTCCAAACCCAATCTCTGTCTATCCGAAAAATTGACCTCTTTAACCTCTTAAAAAAAAAAGTCTCTCCTGGTTCCTTAGATCAGATGAAAATCCAAAGTTCGTGACTAAATAGTACAATAATCCTCTCTATTCAACTTGCTAAATACTAGACCATAAAAGAAAAAAGATAAAAATTTTACTTTTAAGAAAATCAATCTCTAATCTGTGAAAAAAACGCAAAACGTCTTTGAAGTTGTACATCTTTTATTTAATTATTTCTCCGTATTGGAAAGAGGGAGAGAAAACAAGCGCATCAAGACGACGAAAAAAGGAAAAATATGAAATGTAATGCACAAACGCAAACGCTACATAATTATAGAGGTTTGACCATATACCAGTTTACGTTCTTTGTCCGAGCCTGCTGCATTCACTATAATATTCATCAATTACAATGAACACTTACTCACAACCCAAGAAAAACACTTGAGAAATACAAAGATGAAACTTAGAGATTAAACCTAATCTCACACCTTCTCTTCCTTTCTCTCCTTTTCTAATCTTGTGTAATGCCCTTGTTTTTCTTCATATGAGAAATCCATTCTATATAAATAGTCCTTCAAGAGTTGCTATCAATTAATACACACATCTCTCCATAACATCCATTGTAAAATCATGCAACCCTTCATAATTGAACTAGCTATGCTTTTTGAGTTTAGCACCTCTTCGTGAACTGCTCACACCCTTTCGCATAGGAAGAAATTTCAACAAACTCCCCCTCTCGACATATGCGCAAAGAAAACCGCAAACCATCACTTCAATCCCCGAAGTCCATCTCACCCGAGATACCGCTTGCAAACTCCTACAAACAAACCGTTGACTCTTTTTCTTATACCAGTCACACGTCACCCGAATCAATCGTGGTCGCTCCCTCTTGATCCGAAATCACCAATGCCGATGTGTGCCCGGCTTGGTCAACTCAATTGACCCCGAAGAGGGACACGATTTGACCCCTTCGCCAGTAGAATTTTCCTTCTCACTATCTCTTGAACCTTGAAAACAATCTCCTGTGTCTTTGTAATGCTCGCAGACGATACCAGCCTCAAGTACTTGATATCCTGTGCACCATGTTTCACAAACACCGTCGAGATCTTGGTTTTACCAACGGTATTACTAACCAAACGATACATACCTCCACATTTTTCTTCTTCATACGACCATGCAGTCACATGTGATTTTCATGGCTCTTCTTGCAATAGAGCACTTGCAGCCCTTGAAGTCAATTGCTCAAAGATATCAGTGTCTTCTTAACTTTGGGATATGCGCCATGTAACGATCCCAGATTCTAATATTCTTAATTAACATAAACATTATTTTAAACCAATCGATTATCATAATCATTTCCAAATCCGTGAAAAATTTGGCAGTACCTATTTTGTAAATACTTGGTCGGATTTGATATATAATATAAATCACAATAATTTCGGCCAACATTAGCCTCTACTTATTCTCGACTCAAACATACAAATCAAACTCAGCAATCACCCACGCAGCTATAATAATGTTTCAATTTGACCTCGCCTACTTATATGTAAACACAATAACAAGCTCGAGAGTGCCCCTCTCGTCATCCCAAAAATGCAGTACTAATAAAATTTCAACTTATCATGATTATCACAATTAACTCATTAATACATCCTTAAGAATACATATCTTGATATCACTAACTAATAAAAACTATCACTGGTGTCAAGTTAAAATGAAACTATTTTCAATATATCTAAACATATTTATACAAGATTGACTATATATCCACATCTCACACAAACCGTATATCAACACACATATTGAAGGAATTCAACATGATTAAATTATATGTAAAGAAAATGGGTGTATCCCAAAATGAATTTCAAGCAAAGTTTTCTCGCAACTTAAATCGGGCTCTTGCCTCAACACAACCTGCAAGATATCAGTCTGTGGGGAAGTGAGCTCGACAGCTCAGTGAGTGGAGTCAACAGAGAGCTCCAAGAATGATATACAAAATAATATTATGAACATGACTCCATCAAATAGTAAAGAAGAATCTGAACGAGGTAAGACAACTTGAAATTGAAACTACTGTATAAGCATGGTGAGCAAAATAGGTGTTCTAAGGTTATCGTTCATTAATTGGGACGGTTGTCTCTTCCAGTAATTGATTCTCTTTAATCTTCTTAAATTTCTACCCTTACGTATTATAGGGTTTATGAATTAGAAAAACTATTTACTCACTTATCTATAGGTCGATTCATCTTACGTACACCCCACATGTATCACACACACATACAGATATACCACACAAGGTAGTACACCAAACATAATAACGAAATTATGACTATAATTTATCCATCCATAAATACTTATGTCACCGTAAATGCTTGTATATCAAATAATCATACCACACTTTACAACAGCCACATGTTATATATCTATATACATGTACAGATCACAAATAAAATGTTAGATTTCCCGTTTTCCCTCCTAACTTCCCTCCTAGCCCCTTCCTTCAATATCTAATATATTGAAGTATCACAGTAACATCGTCTTGCCTCTCCTATCGGCGCCCGCCCGGCCCCATCCTCTGATATATAAATATAAAATATCACAGTAACACTGTCTATCCCCTTCTATCGGCTTCCGCCTGGTTCCTTCTCCTATATAAAAATATATAAGTTTCACAATAACACTGTCTTCTCCCCTACTGGCACCCGCCCGGCCCCTTCCTCTAATAGTAAAAATTCAACGATAGTGCTCACATATGCATATACACATTCCAATACTTTATAAACAATCATATTCATAAAATCCAAGTAACAACCATTAACATATCAATGTGTTATACACAATCACCACACAACACATATATAGGTAAATAAAGTGATAAACTGAGTTGGGGGATTTTATGTTAGTGTTATCTCAATTCAGTTTCCTTATATAGTCGAAAGATTCCTTGACTATAATATACATTTCATTACTGACTTAGTTCTAGTCACCGGTTAGTTTTTGAAAATTTTTTCGCAAAGATTTATGTGCAAATATAGATCTTCAATGTTACATTTTATACAACACTTGCATATTTGGGTTCTTAATGTGTTCAATTTACTTCTCCGGATTACACTTTACAAATGACTCGATGATAGAGTCATGGCTCTCCTTTTATTTTCCTATTCTGAATTCACCTTATTAAGATAAATGCAACTCATATCTGGAGGCAGGAAAATATGAATAAAAAATAGCGATACAGAGATAGAAGGTAAATTGAGAGAAACTCAAATAATAACTCAGATTAAAATAATTAAATTAAACAAAAAGAAGTTGAAAGAGTTTTCACTTTATTGGTAGTTAAAGATAAGATATTAGATTGTCAAAATGTAAGTGAGAAACTCTCTATTATTTAACCTATTAAAATAATCACATAAGTGTTTTCATGAAACTCGAGCAACTAATCAAGATTATCGTTCTGACATTCTAAACTCAATTGGATATGGTAGCTTGAAGGTTATTAATTAGAGATATTTATTTCTCATCTTATATAGGTGTCTTTAAAGGGATTAGAACTTGGGTCAAGTTACATAAAGTTACTATTATTAAACTGATTTGGGATGAAGAGTCAAAATCGTCATCGCTATTGCCTTGTGCTGAGGCTTTACTATTAAGATAAATCTAATTTCGAATAATTCGCTAAGAGTATGAGACTGATCTGGTTTCCGGGTTTCTGTTAAATTGTTTAATGCTAGCGTGAGAATATTTACCTATAGATTTGTTGTCGACTTCTTTAGTTTCAGGAAGACTTTTCAATCTCAGCATATTATTTATATATCAATTTTTAAAATCATCGATTCCTAAATATTAGTTCCAGGACGATTTTCATCTGACTGAACATCATTTATCCGATCAAAAGTAATATCCTTCTCAACATGCGCTTTGTTTCTAGAACAAATTAAAAGACTTTAGACTATTTAATGATTCTTATCAAAAATACGACTTATGATGCATGTGATTTGAGGGTAAAGCTCATTATTCTCTTCCCAAATAAGATCTCTGTCTATGTGAAAAATAGAACTCTTTAACCTCTTTCAAAAAAAAAAAAATAAAAATTCTCTCCAAGCTCCTTAGATCAGATGAAAATCCAAAGTTCATGACTAAATAGTACAATAATCCTTCCTGTTCAACTTGCTAAATACTAGACCACAAAAGAAAAAGGATAAAAAATTTACTTATAAGAAAACCAATCTCTAATCTGTGAAGAAATGCAAAACGTCTTTGAAGTTGTACATCTTTTATTTATTTATTTTTACGGACCCCTAATGAAATTAAGAATGACCTTTTCTATATTTTTACTCTCTCCAGTCGAGTTTGAACCTCTTAATTCCTTTGTCTCTAATTGGAATCTGTGGGCAATACTAGTCAAAAGAGTTGGGCAATTTTTATTATTAAATCTAGCCATTCATCTAAGAAGACCAAAAGTCCTTGATTAATCACAATTATAGGATCTTGGAAACTATAAAATCAAATAGGTTTCTAACTTTCTATAACTATTACGGGGACAACACATTGCAATTATTTGGCAGAAACTTGTGCAACAATTTTCTAGTTGTAATCTGAGACAAATTAATCCTAGTCGTAGAATAAAGCCTTAAATATAGAAGGAGGAAGTACGCTCATCTATTTTTGTTGGAGGCATTTTTAATCATATAATACGTATTACCAACTCTTCTCAAGTGCTTTCTGTGTTCTACTTGTGTACATAGCAAGTTTTCCAAAAAAAATGACAAAAGTATGGAGCCTTATTGTTTTATTTATTTCTTATCAGGAGAGAAGTGTCGTGCTTGAAATACGCGGCAGAGCTCATTAAAGTTAGACAAGCAATCTAGGTACGTGTTGTATAGCTCACTCAAGACGTCGAGTAATTCCTTGGTGTTTCCATTTTTCACCTCGGAGAAAAGAAATTGTGAGGTGACAGGAAAGCTTCGACCCCGGCTCAGAGACACGTAACGCTAGAAACAGACTGCTGCCATGGGTTAGAATTGTAAATAGTGAAGTCATAGGATTTAGGTAGTAAAAGATAGGAGTCCCTATTATTATTATTATTATTAAAGAGAGGTGTCTGTTTTCCTTCATTCATGAATTATTTGTAGGAGTAAGATATGAGCAACTAGAAATCAAACACATTTTTGTGTAAAGCTGTTGTATCATTGCAGTATTAAAGTACCCTGTAACTAAATGATGAACGAAATGAAGACTTGTTTCTTTTTTTTTTTTGTTACCAATTAATTCTTCTATATGTGATCTGCATTGTTTTCATTTTTTCTTTCTTTTTTTTTTCTTTTTGCATTTAAATTTCAAAGTTCAAAGGCCCTTTAGCCTAAAGATGGGGGGGTCCTCAGTCCACCAGCTGGAAGTGGGGCCCACGCGTCAGTGAAAGGGCATGCGTGCTTGTCCTTGAGCCCCGGTGAGTGCGTTTCGCGTTGTTCACATTTTGTCCTTATTCACTGCTGGTTTACTGTTTCTATTCGTGCCCACTCTCCCACTTGCTGACAGCTGGCCCCCCCACTTGTGTCACGCTTGTCAGAAGTTGGTGGGCCCCCAATCCCCAGAGCATTTCCCTGGTTACTTTTTTTTTTTTTAATTGCCTTTTTCACTTTAACCCGTGCTCCTCCCACCGCCCAGCTGTCTTCTATCCTCCCGTCCTGTCACGTGGGCATGTGTCTGTATCACTGTCCCTCCTTCCCTGCGGGTCCCACGCGACAGGTCTATCTGCGGTCCGATCCCATCCGATCAAAGTGACCTCTCGCTGTGAAATCGTGCCAGTTTAACTAACTGAGGTGGGTCTACCACGACGACTCTTTCGCTTCGCTTCGATTCTCCCTCGTCCCGAAAGAGAAAGAAGAAGAGAGCGGAGGGACAGGTTAAGGAAAGATGTTAGGCAGTTACACCTGAAACTCCGAAGTGAAAAAAAAAAGAGAAAAAAAGAAAGCGACCTCATTCAAAAAAACAACAAACCGCTGACGTGTGTAAAATAACAAAAAATAATAAGTTTGGCAGCTTTGGCTTGCCGGGCGGGACAGGTGTGAGAGGAAAACGCTGACACCATGTCAGACGACTTCTCCGCTCTCTCTGCTCACGCCCCGCACGCTACCCCACCCCCCTGTCACCTTGCTTTAACGGCCGTTAACTAGCCGTTTCAAACACGCTTCATTGTGTCCATAGATTATATCGCTTGTTGGTCTTTTTCTTTCTTAGCCTTCTGAGGGCATACTTTGTATTAGAGATGTGATGCGGACATTAAGACGCATACATGGCGTGTGAAGAAAAAAACAAATGAAGGTTTCTCAATTCTATTTGTCTCGAGTAGTTTTATGTAGTATTATATATATTTTTATTTTTTTTTTGTATTTTTTAGCTTTTAGTTTTTTTTATTTTAATATCACATCGAATGTAATTTAAAATTAAGTTCTACAATACCTATAAAAAGCCCCATTTACTAAGTATTATAAGTCAATGAATCAATCAATGCATATTCATCAAAACTCTCAAATTGAGTATGAAATGAATTCCTTCATCAATTCTTTTTAGGAGTGTGAAACTCTAAAGAAACCTAATTTGGTAGTGTGAAATTCTAACTATCGCTAATTAGAATTGTGAAATCATAAGTTTTCCTATCTCCGTTTTCCTCTTCCACAATCCTAATCTTTAATCTCTCTCTCAAATATTCCCTGAAAAATCCAAAAAATAGAAAAAGTTATTGTTTATCTTCCACCTCTCTCTCCCCCCCCCCCTACTAACCCTAGTTCTCCCCTCTTTTTCTCAACCTGCTACCCCTCCTTCCTCTCCTCACTTGCAACGCCATCCACCAGCCACTGACTTTCCCTACCTCCTCCTTTCGTTGTTGTTTCACTGTCTTCACCCATCTCTTCCCCTGTTGCCACCGAGCTCTCCTTCATCCCTGCTGCTGTCGTGACCGCTCCCCTCCCCTTTTGCTATCGTTGATGCCTTCTCCTCCATCGGCTGCTTCTCCTCCTCCCTTTTCCCTGCGGCTCCTTTCTCCATTCCATCTCGTCGCTAACTCTTCACCATCTCCGATCTCGCCGCCGATCCTCTTACCACAAATCGAAGTCGCCAATAGGAGTCTAAGTAAGAGTCTTCATGATATAGTTTATAGTTTTAGGCCTAGACATCTCATTTGTCTTCCATACAGTATCCATACGGTCAATTACTATCAAGTTTGCATCATCATAACATCTCTAAGTCTGCATCATCATAAACATCACTCCACATACACAAATTACACAAGGAGATCAATCATAAGATAGCTTAAAATAATGCAACTACAAGTTACGGACGTTAGGAAACGATTTAAAATATTAATATTGGTGATGATTTACATGCTTGTAGTACTGATTTATTCCAAATCTTGAAGAAATTAAGCGATGATGCTTATGTTATAGATCTTTTGGAATCTTTTGGTATCAGTTCTACTTTCAATATTGAAAATCTAGTAGATTACAAGGGTCTTGATTTTAACTCTAGCAATCCACTCGTTGATGAGCTATCCTGTGAACCTATTTCTGAGAGACCCTCCCTTCTACCACTTCAAAATATATTACCTAATATAGCAAATCAAGTTGATAACACTTAGATGATGAAATTATTACCACCAAAGATGGTGGGACTTATAAATATTTGGTTCGATGGAAAGAAAAGAAAAGCACCAATTGATGACACGTGGTAGACCGAAGTGAACTACAACAGATTGATTCCAATGTTTTGAAGCAGTATAAGAGTTCTTTTACTCCTGACTGACGGGGTCGAGTTCTTTTCCAACCCAGGGAGTATAATGCGGACATTAAGATGAAGACATGGTGTGTGTACCAACTAAGATGAAGACGCACCACTTCTATTTGACTCAAGTGGTTTTGAGTATTATTATGTATTTTTTCTTTTATTATGTTTTTTAGTTTTCTTTTTATTTTAGTACCACATCACATGTAATTTGGAAAGCAAGTTTTGTAATGCCTATAAACGGTCTGCATATACTAGTATTTTAAATCAATGAATCAATCTATGCATATTTGCTAAAACTTTGAAAATTTGAGCGTGAGATGAGTTCCTTCATCAAGTTCCATTAGGAGTGTGAAACCCTAGAGAATGCTAGTTTAGGAATGTGAAATCCTAACTTGCCCTAATTAGAGTGTGAATCCTAGTAGTTAGTTATCTTATCTTCTTTCTCCTCTTCTAAAATTCTAACCCCTCTTCAAAACCTATGCCTAATCTCCCTCTGCAAAAAATCCCTGAAAAATCAAAAAAACAGAAAAAGTTATATATTCCATCTCTCTCTCTCTCTCTCTATCTCTCTCTCTCTCTCACGCGCGCGCACACACACACCCACCCACTAACTCTAGTTCTCCCCTCCGTTTTTTCTCAACCCGCTACCACTCATTCCTCTCCAGTCGCGCTATTCACTAGCCGTCGACTTTTCCTGCCTCCTTCCTTTGCTGTTGTTTCCCCCGTCTGCACCCATCTCTTCTCCTACGCCACCAAGAACCCTCTTCCATCTCTGCTGCTACAGCAACTATTCCCCTCCCCCTCTTGTTGTCACTACTGCCTTCTCCTTCGTCGGCTGCTTCTCCCTCCTCTCTTTCCCGGTGGCTCCTTTCTCCCTGCACCTCGCCGCCGACCCTTCACCACCTCCAACCTCCTCGTCAATCCTCTTCACCACCTTCGACCCCCTGGCGGACTGCATCCAGCACACCGCCTTGCGATGACAGCCGACCGACCTCCGACAGCCCTCGACAGTATCGCCAGCATGACAACAACACCTCTGTTGACCCGGATCCATCTCTGCTCTAGGATTCGGAAACGGTCCCAACCAGACCCGAATCCACCAACAACTGAATTGGGTTTAAGTCCTGCAAAGCCCGAGTTCAAATCGGGTTTAAGTCAACCTAAACCGTCTGCAACAGATCCAACCTTCTTCTACAGTTCAGATCCTACCTGATTCTCCATTGTAAATCCAGACCTGAACCCGAGTTACAGTTATATACCCGTTAACGTTTGAGTTTCATTTTCGGACCATATCTCAGCTTTCAGAGTCTGATTTCGCGAAATTCTCGATACATTAGACTCGTGGAGATCAGAGCTACACATCTATATGCATCACAAGGACACTGAGATCGAACACGATCCTCAGTAAGTACAATTTTAATTCAGTTTCTTTATTTACAAGTCTGATAGTACGTCTCTATGATATTATCAACATTGATTGTTGTTCACTTTGAATTATGAGTTGTGTGAACCTACTTTACATGTAGTTACACTAACATTTTTATTGTTCGTAAAATCTTTACATGCATAACATAAATTGCATCAATTAGTTATTCTTATTTTGTAATAGATCAGTTTAATGCATGCTTATTGATCCTCCATAAACTAATATTGTCAGTTTTAATCATTTCTATGAACTATCCTTTCTTGTTGTTGAAATCTATTTAAATTATGTTATTATTGATTTTCGTATATGTACTTGTTTCACATCAAGATGATTTCTTAACTAATTAAAAAGGATTTGAGAGGCGAGTCCTGTTAGCAGAGATAACGGCGTCAGAGAAACGCCATCCATGTTTGGCTCTTTCTACGCTTGTGTGTATACCCACTCTGAAATCTCAGAGGCTGAGAGGGTGTGCGTTGTGAGTGCTTCCTGCCTGTCCCCAAAAGAGATTTTGTTTTTGCTGGTGCGAGGGAGATGTAAATTAGAAATAGGATTTTCCCCCAAATCAATCTCTTTGTGCTTGGGACCGAGGGGCGCAGTTTTTGTTGTTGGGTGCCATGATGATAACTGGCGAAGAACGGGAACCAGATCGCCAGCAAGAACAGCAAGAAGAAGACGACGTGCAGCAGCAGGAACAGGAGGAAGAGGATAAAGACGAGAGCCCACAGTCACCCCCATCCAAAGTAGCCCGCGTTTCCTCAGACGAGTCAATCGCAGCAGCAGCAGCAGGTTCAATTACTAATTCATTTCATTTTATTTCTGTGTCTTCTCTCTTTCGATTCCACAACAAAAAATTGATCTTTTTATTTTCAAAATTAGGGGCTGTGACGACAGCGGTGGCTTCCCCTTTGGTGTTAGGGCTAGGGCTCGGGGTGGGCGGCGGAACAGCGGCGGCGGGAGAAGAGGGGAAGCCTCCTGGGTTCACTTTTATGCAGATGCAGGAATTCCACCATCAGGCGCTCATCTTCAAGCACATGGTCGCCGGTATCCCCGTCCCCATCCACCTCATCCTCCCCATCTGGAAGAGCGTCGCCGCCTCCTACGGCCCTCACCACTACCCCTCGTGTGAGTAGTCCAAACATCAGAGTTTTTTTTTTTTTAAATTCAATTCTCTCTCTCTCTCTCTCTTCTTGGTGCTGACTCTATTTTTCATTTTGGGGGGGTTTTTAGTTGTGGGATTGGGGAATTTGTGCTACGATTTCAGGAACAGCATGGAGCCGGAGCCGGGGAGGTGCAGGAGGACGGACGGGAAGAAGTGGAGGTGCTCGAGAGACGTGGTGCCCGACCAAAAGTACTGCGAGCGACACATGCACCGCGGCCGGAATCGTTCAAGAAAGCCTGTGGAAGCAGCAGCATCATTAACAGTAGCTGCTGCTGCTGCTGCTTCTTCTGCCGCTGTTGCTCTCTACGACCACCACCAACCTCTCAATAACGATACCGGACGATGACGGCCCCACTAACTCAATAGCAATATCAACATCAATAGCGGCAGCAACGATGTGTCAACAGCTAGAATCATAGGATCGTCCCCGACCAGTGTTTTGAGCAGCAGTACCCCTTGTAAAACTGGTGCTTCTTAGACCTAGGGTTTTTTTTTTTTTTTTTTTTGTCCTTTGTAATTCCAGCTGTTTCTTTTTTTTTTTTTTTTTTTCTGTGAATGTTTTAGTACAGAAGCAGCACCAGGTTATTTTGGGTGCGAGACTTTTGGGGAGAAACACTTTTGCTGCTCTTGTACCTGTTGTATGTGACTGTAACCGAGTTACCGATAGCATAGTGGACATTTGCTAAAAGGCGCTGGATGCTTATTATGGAACAGTGAACTTATTCTTAGCACGGGAAAATTGTCAGTGAGCCCAGGGGTGGACCCACTAGGCTCAGGCTCTGGTGCATGTGTGCGGTGCAGCCTTTTGGCAGCACTACTCGCATGCATACATGTGAGTCTGTGACACCGTATGGGTCCGTGTCGAAACACACGTGATACAGTTCACTGTATGAGGCAACGTTGGTATAGGATTGTGTGGTACCTTCAACGGGTAGAGGATGCTTTCCAGTTTCCAGAATCTAAAGATTCCGTTTCGACTTGAGTTGTTTATAGAGCAAATGACATTATTCTAATAAGTGGTGTCTATTTATATCTTTCTTCTTTGTTTACAAGAGGTTTTGCCAGCATGTTCAACAAACCTTGGTTATATATATGTGGGGAATTAGGGATGTCCACGTGGGATTTGCGTACAGTGGGCCTGTGGTCTTTTGTTAGCACAGAGCCTCAAAATGTCTAAAAAAAGGACGCAGTTGTAATGACAGGCCCAAAGGATGAAATCCTATCTGAGCAAGCTACATAGAAGAAGTATGACAGGAATTATCGGTGCTTTAGGCCCAATTAAGGCCCAGTAGATCAGGCCCAATTTGTTACTATGTAATGGGAGAGGCGGGGGCGCGTGGCCGGCTAACCCAAAAATGGTTTAAAACTGGTAAGACCCGCTCAGAATAATTTCTTTAGAGATACTTGCTTTTTGTTCTATATCTATGTGTGCATAGCACGTGTAAATATCTAGAATATATAGACTGAAAAGTTTCACAATCCTTTCAAGCTGGTATGTGCACAAACTCGAGTCGTGACTCTTAAAAAAAAAAAAAAACACCTCGACTCGTATTTTCGTACTCATACGATCTTGCGCAATACGATTTGCAGGTTTTGTGGAAGGAAGAGATACACTGGTGGTACTATGATCATGCAAGACATTTGGTGCACAATCCAAATGTCAACAAGCAAGAAAAAATAGGTTTTTTTTTAGCAAAATTAGACACAAAATAGCTTATGATTGATTAACCAACTTTTTTTGAAATTTTGACTTTGAAGGCAATGGGCTTCAGCAATTAACCATGTCTGATATATAGTTACAGCCCTATACCACACCAGCCAATGAATTACACCAAGGAGAAATCCTTTGCAACTTTGATTTTATCTCCTGTGCAAATGCTTTGTTTGCTCTTGTAGGAAAGGAGAAATACTCAAAGGGGTGGTTGTTTAAAGAGAAAATAAGCTAGACAGTGATAATTTCCTCTGAATTTGTGAGCTTTGCTCCATTTTCTTTGGATTGTGTGTTTGGTTGGAAAAAATTGAGGGGGAAAACTAGCTTCTCTGCAACCCTTCAGTTTTCCTTTCTAAATGGAGAAGAAAATAACAAAATGCAGGTTGAATTTTTTCCCTTGAAATTTTGATTTTGTCAAAAATCCAAGTTGGAATAAAAAAAATCCAAATTAGACTTTTTCTAGTCAAACATAACCTTAAAAATGATATCAAAGGATTGGAATGGAAAGGAATGCAACAGCACACCACACTCAGTGATGTTTGTTGGTGATCTCATGATCATTGAAATGTGAGGGGGAAAAGGAGCCAGCAGTGTAATTCAGGAGCAGCACATAGTATAAAATTTGTACAAGGAGTTAATTGAAACTTTTACCAAGCTAAAAAATATGAAAAAAAAAAAAAAAAAAAAATCCAGGGGCACGCATGCCCCCGTGGCGACGATATACTATCACCTTTTGTAATAGTTACAGTGCAATTTAACACGGGATACTTGCGCCCTCAATCAGGGGGTGAGAGTATTGCTTTTCTAGAAGAAGAATCGCTTGTCATGAGGTGATATGTACATCTACACTAGAATATGTCATGAGGTGATTTGTGCATCCACACTAGAATATTGCTATTGACTTGTGGCTCCACGGAGTGGAGATATGGATTACATTGAGACCAATGTCGCAAAAACCGAACCGGCCATCGAACCGTGAAGATAGGCGGTTCGGTCTCTTATGATCCCACTTGTCGACAGCAAGGCTCAAATTGGGTTCATGTAGGGGCTGTTTGGTTGCAAGGAAGTGGGCGGAAGTTGAAAGTTCACCTAGAGGAGGGGGGGGGGGGGGGGGGGGGGGGGGGGGTGGGGGAGGGGGGGGGGGGGGGGGGGGGGAGGTGAATAGGTGATGGCTAATCTAATGGTCACTAAATGTCAAATAATGTGGAAGTAAAAACTATTATGACCTAAACTAAATTTCTTAAACTAAACACCACGTATAACACAAGAGTGTAGCCGAATTCCCCGTGAAGGGCTCTGGACTAACTCCTCTAGATTCCCCTAGATAAGGGTTGAGGTGCCGCGTTGGCTCTCTTGGTTAAATACAAGTGTTAGCAAACAACCCAAGCATATATCAATTAGGCACACAAGTATATCATGCATATAAAGATAAACACAATAAAGGAATGCAAGATATAAACAAAAGACAAAGAGAGAGTGAGTGAGCAATCGCAAACACAAGGGATTTATTTCGAGGTTCGAGCACACTTGCTCTACATCCCCGCCTTCGACCCACGAAGGATTTCCACTATAATCGATCCCACCGGATCACTCGGTGCCGCAACACCTACAACTCTCGGACTCCCTAGTCCGTACAAACTGCAAGCCCACCGGCTCGCCGAGGTCGCACCTCAAATAAAGAGTTCGCACTCGAACCCGAAACAACCAAGTCCCCACTAGGACCCGAAACAATGCGAACACACACGTCCGCCTCCTCAAAGAACAAAGATGAACTTTGACGATCACAACTCTTGATCACCTAAAATCCTCTCACAAAAACACTCCTATAGAATGAATAGCTCAATGGGTTGCTCAAGTGTTTGTGAGAAAAACAAGAAAAGAGATGGTGGAGGAAAACTCAAAGAAATCTCTTTTAAAACACTCTTGATAAACTCTCCTTTTGATTGAAAATATTTGCTCTAAATCAAGTGGAGGAAAACCTCTAAATAGTTCAGGAAAAACTGGTGAAAACCCACTTGAAAATCTTGTTCAAAAATAATGCCCAAACCCCCAAATTTATAGGCTCAGAAAAACTAGCCGTTGGGGTTCTGTCAGGCCTGTCGGTCGACCGTCCGGCCGACCGGCCAACGGTCATATTTCAGACCGTTTGAGCCATCGATCGACCGGTCGGTCGACCGAGTCAGGATACAGAGAGCAACCTCTCTGTCCGGTCGACCGCTCGGTCAGCCGGGGCCTTTCCAGAGAGCAGAGCTCTCTGGACGGTCGACCGGGTCGGTCGGCCGGCCATCCTGCAGAACTGGCGTGCACGTCTGTGCACGTCGGTCGACCGGCTGAAGCCAGGTCAGGTCTGAACTAGGGATTAAAAACTTGGTCTTTTGGCTCACATAAAAATCCCATAAATTCACAGAAAATCTACAAAAATAGTTTTACCAATATACTTTGATAAACAAACATGCTTGCACAAAATCAAGGCATGTTACAAATAATTTGGATTATTTTTGTAAGTTGGAAATATTGGCTCAAATGAAAACAGAATTTTTCAAAACTTGATTTTTCTAAAACTTGTTTTCTCAAAACTTCTCCAAATACAAAAACAAGATATTTAAACAACTTGGAAAGCATATGGTGCATGGATATGATCCACTACACAAACATGGTGAAATATCTATGTTTTTGACATTAAGCTCTAAACTTGGTTTTAGATAAAAGATATGTAAACTTGAAAACCAAATCCAAACATGTATTTTCTAAAATAGAAAATCTTTTGTAAAACAAACTAAATCAAGAGTGTGTGTGTATATGTACTTGAGCAATCCACCAACTACTCTATCCTTTATATTTTATCTAAAAATAAAATCTTAAAAAAACAAACCTAGACACAAGTCTTCATCCTCTTGAAGTCTTCACTTGAAGCCTTCTAGACTTGGTCCAAACACCGTGCTAGCTCCAAAACTTGACTTTAAATTCTTTGTTGAAGCTAAGCACCTACTAAGATCTTGATCATGAATCTGTTACTAATTAAACATAAGATCATTAGTACTATAACTATATGAGTTAATCATCATCAAAACTAGAGTGATGGGCCTTCGGGCCAACAATCTCCCCCTTTTTGATGATGACAAAACTCATGAAGTTATATGTAACGCCCGCGATCCGGCGGGTACGGAGACGTTACTGCAACGTATATACGCAGGTCAGAAATACCCTCACGTATATATGCTAAGCATCAGTACAGGCAAGAATCAGAGTACGGAAGCAAGTGGTGCATTATACATTCCAACACGAGTACAATTACAAATTTATCACCAGAGGTGATAAATATTACAAGAATATTACATCACCGAAAGGCGCAAATGCGAGAATACAAAGGGATGTACAAGAGTGAATAGTATAAAAGGCACTCACGAGTTTACAAAGGGAAAACTCGAGAGGCGCACAGGGGGGCCTGGAAGGATAGAGCTTCAGATGGTCTGCTGGGGATCCACGCTTCAGCTGCGCCACTCTGATCAGCAACTGGGAGAATCCATACGCTCCAAGCTTCATGACCTGGACATGAGGATCCAGGGGAGTCAGATAGAACTCCCCAGGCGAGTGGTGAGGCAAAAGCCAGATGGCGTGCAAGGATAAGTCCACATGTATCGATAAAACCGAATCATAATCATGCATTGAAAACCGTGTCGTGAGCAGAAGCATGTAAGCAAGTAGATGTATGGTAGGTGATATCAAGTAGGAACTGCTCATGGAATAATAAGATAGGAGCAGTAGACTGATAGAATGGAACAGGGTTAAATAACAGGGTACGAGTAACTAATATGATAATATTCATAAAGTCGGAAATCCGAAGTGAAATCCAGTACAAGCAAATATGGTAAGGCATATCACAGATTCAAAGCTGGCATCTTTTATAATTAGAGCCGTCTAAGTTGCAGGCTTCAGTATGCGTCCCATTCCACATACTTCTACTTACAACTTAAAGAGTATGTTATCATCTTGGCACTTTATTATTATTATTACTCGTCTTACCCTGATATCTAGATATGTGGACTAGCGTCCCAGCACACATATATCCACATCCGAGTAAAGTAAGGTTGTTATTGGAAACCAACGGGGGTATCAACGAACTATGTTTACAGTGGGTCCCGTACATGCCCGGGACCACGACCCAGGACGTTCCATCGCTGGAGTATGGAACCAGCCGCAAGGCTTACAGGAGGGTCTTATAGAATGCCCTTATCAAGATGGTACCAAGAAAGAGGGAGCCAGCACTCCCCTCGGTCGCCTAGAGGCCCACAGGTCAGACCAAAAGTTTTAGTTGCACAACATGCCTAGTACCACTGTAAACACGAACACATATTGATAGCCGCAAGTTTCCCCCGACCCGATGCAAGTTGTCTCATTTTACAGTTTATCAGATAATTATCAGATTTCGGGAATGAGCAGGAGCAAGTCAGGAATATCAGGAATACAGGTATCTCAGGAGTACAGTATGTACTATAATATATCAAGATGTAAACACGATGTCAGGTTATCATTCCCGTTATCGTGATAATTATGAGAGTCAAGTATATCATCCGGGTGTTAAGTGATAGCATGACAGGAGGATGATATTTGGCAGGTGATAAATCATGTCAAGAAATTGATATTAGTCCGGTGGCAAGTCATACCATAACAAGGGGCCTTGCCAAGTAGTAGCATGTCTGGTGTTAGGTGATAACACATCAGTTGACAGGTGATACGAACAAGTGTTAAATAGTAGCATGTATAAAGCATGTCAAGTGTTAACATGTCAGGTAAGTACATGGCATGTGATAAAGTAGTAGCTGAGCACAACCAAGCGGAGCTGAGCAAGCTGGAGGCACAGACAGCAAACAGTATTTAGCACTGGAGCGTCTGGCAAGGTTACCGGGACAACTCGGCTTAAAGTGCGAGTAGAAAATCCGGCAGCATCTCGCCTAGACGAATCTAGTGGTAAAGCGTTGAACGCTGATCATGGTAACCAGGCGGAGCTGAGAGACCTGACGGTCTCAACTCACTTCTCTTTCGAGATAGTGAGAGAACCGGAGGCTGAAGGACGGAAAGACCTGACGGTCCCAATCACTTCCCTTTCGAGATAGTGAGAGACCGGAGGCTGAAGGACGGAGAGACCTGACGGTCCCAATCACTTCCCTTTCGAGATAGTGAGAGACCGAGGCTGAAGGACGGAAAGACCTGACGGTCCCAATCACTTCCCTTTCGAGATAGTGAGAGACCGGAGGCTGAAGGACGGAGAGACCTGACGGTCCCAATCACTTTTCTTTCGAGATAGTGAGAGACCGGAGGCTGAAGGATGGAGAGGACCTGACGGTCCCAATCACTTCTCTTTCGAGATAGTGAGAGACCGGAGGCTGAAGGCTGAGAGACCAAGAACGCTCGGGGTTTAAGCGCACTCTCGGTGGCTACCAGCCATCCCAGGAGTGGGCAGAAACCCAGAGTTCAACGACCACGAAGGGTCGGCCACGCATGGTATAAAGCAGTAAAATACATCACAGGCATGGTATATGTACAAGAATTAAACTACCCTAATACAAGCATTCATCACAGAGCAATACATGTCTAGTCATTGGCACTCGGCCATACACAAATACAGGGACCCAGCCCAATACAAAATTCATATAAACAAGGAATAAAATACATGTCGACCCGACGAAGCGGGGAAACCCCAATGGAGGCGAGAGCGAGAACACTCGCCTAAATCACCGGAATGCTGAAAAGTCCGAAATCCATGGAACTCGCGCATGCACCATAAAATATAATAATATATAAATATTTTTGGAGGGAGAAAATGAAGTGGAGAGAGAAAGAGTTAGAGAGAGAAACCTAGAGAGAGAAGTATATGGAAAGAGAGAGTGCACAGGGAGACGCGAGTTATGCGAGTGAGACGCGGGGGTCGCAGACGCGGGAGTCGCGTCGCGGGAATAGCAGACGCGGGAATTACAGACGCGGGAGTCGCGTTGCGAGGATACCACAAATGTGGGGTTCGACGCTCGCGTCCAAGTCAGGACGTGAGAAGAACGCAGACGCGAGCATGAACTCGCGTCGCGTCGATACAAGAGCGCGATGATCCGCGTCAAGGGATTGTCTGGACGCGGGGATGGGATCTGCGTCAGCAATTTACAGAGGAGAAGGGAGATCTAGAGAGAGAAAAGGGGAGAGAGAGATTATTCAGGAGAGAGAGAAGGCTAGAGTGAGAGAGAGATAGAGAGAGAAAGAGAACAGGAGAGAGAGAGAGAGTGAGAACAGGAGAGAGAGAAACAGAGAGAAGGGGGGCTGTTGCCCCCCTCTGCTCACACACAGCGCCCCCCTCTGGGGCGCTCGGCCTGGCCGCCGGCCAGGTGGCGGCGCCGGCCACCGGCAGGGGGAGTGGCGCCGGCCACTCCCCAGGAGAGAGGGAGAGAAAGAGGGGCTGTTGCCCCCTCAGCAGAGAAAGAGGGGGCTGTTGCCCCCCTCAGCCACGCACAGGGGGTCCAGGG